>SJYQ01003418.1:191451-246987 GCA_006410935.1 Redunca redunca | reverse complement strand
TCCCTGTCCATCACCAACTCCCGGAGTTCACTCAGACTCACGTCCATCAAGTCAGTGATGCCATCCAGCCATCTCATCCTCTGTCGTCCCCTTCTCCTCCTGCCCCTAATCCCTCCCAGCATCAGAGTCTTTTCTAATGAGTCAACTCTTCGCATGAGGTGGCCAAAGTACTGAAGTTTCAGCTTTAGCATCATTCCTTCCAAAGAAATCCCAGGGCTGATCTCCTTCAGAATGGACTGGTTGGATCTCCTGGCAGTCCAAGGGACTCTCAAGAGTCTTCTCCAACACCACAGTTCAAAAGCATCAATTCTTCAGTGCTCAGCCTTCTTCACAGTCCAAGTCTCACATCCATACATGACCACAGGAAAAACCATAGCCTTGACTAGACGGACCTTAGTCAGCAAATTGGACAGCTACATATAAAAGATTGAAATTAGAACATTCTCATAAAATATACAAAAAGTAAACTCAGAGTGGGTTAAAGGCCTAAAATGAAAGTGAAGTGAAAGTCGCTCAGTCATGTTTGATTCTTTGCAACCCCAGGGACTATACAGTCCATGGCATTCACCAAGCCAGAATGCTGGAGTTGGTAGCCTTTCCCTTCTAAAGGGGATCTTCCCAACCCAGGGATTGAACCCAGGTCTCCCACACCGCAGGCAGATTCTCTACCAGCTGAGCCACCAGGGAAGCCCAAGAATATTGGAGTGGGTAGCCTATACCTTCTCCAGCAGATCTTCCCAACCCAGGAATTGAACCAGAGTCTCCTGCATTTCAGGTGGATTCTTTACCAGCTGAGCTATCAGGGAATCCCTAAAGACCTAACTGTAAGACCAAATAACCATAAATCTCCTAGAGGAAAACATAGGCAGAACACTCTTTGACACAAATCATGGCAATATGTTTTTCAATCCATTTCCTAATGCATTTCCTAAACCAAAACTAAATCAGACTTAATTAAACTTAAAAGCTTTTACACAGCAAAGGAAATCATTGACAAAACAAAAAGACAACCTACTGAATGGGAGAAAATATTTGAAAATGATATCAACAATAAAGGGTTAATATCCAACATACATCAACATACATCAAAAGTGCTAACAGGAACATGACAAGATATTCAACATCACTAATCATACAGTTAAGTTCAGTTCAGTCACTCAGTCATGTCCGACTCTTTGCGACCCCATGGACTGAGCACAACAGGCCTCCCTGTCCATCACCAACTCCCAGAGTTTATCAAACTCATCTCCATTGAGTCAGTGATGCCATCCAACCATCTCATCCTCTGTCATCCCCTTCTCCTCTCACCTTCAATCTTTCCCAGAGTGTTTTCCAATGAGTCAGTTCTTCACATCAGGTGACCAAAGTATTGGAGTTTCAGCTTCAACATCAGTCCTTCCAATGAATATGTAGGACTGATTTCCTTTAGGATGAACTGGTTGGATCTCCTTGCTGTCCAAGGGACTCTCAAGAGTCTTCTCCAACACAACAATTCAAAAGCATCAATTCTTCAGTGCTCATTTCTTTAGAGTCCAACTCTCACAACCATACATGACCACTGGAAAAGGACAGCCTTGACTAGATGGACCTTTGTTGGCAAAGTAATGTCTCTGCTTTTTAATATGCTGTCTAGGTTGGTCATAACTTTTCTTCCAAGGAGTAAGCATCTTTTAATTTCATGGCTGCAATCACCATCTGCAGTGATTTTGGAGCCCAGAAAAATAAAAGTCAGCCACTGTTTCCACTGTTTCCCATCTGTTTGCCGTGAAGTGATGGGACTGGTTGCCATGATCTTAGTCTTCTGAATGTTGAGTTTTAAGCCAACTTTTTCACACTCCTCTTTCACTTTCATCAGGAGGCTCTTTAGTTCTTCTTTACTTTCTGCCTTAAGGGTGGTGAAATCTGCATATCTGAGGTTATTGACATTTCTCCTGGCAATCTTGATTCCAGCTTGTGCTTCATCCAGCCCAGCATTTCTCATGATGTTCTCTGCATATAAGTTAAATAAGCAGGGTGACAATATACAGCCTTGACGTACTCCTTTCCTTATTTGGAACCAGTCAATTGTTCCATGTTCAGTTCTAACTAATCATTAGAACTAATCATTAGGGAAGTGTAAATTAAAGTCACAATGAGATATTACCTCCCACCTGTCAGAATGGCTACCATCAAAAAGACCATAAATAATACATGCTGGTGAGGATGTGGAGAAAAGAGAACGCTGGTACATGGTTTGTGAGAATGTAAATTGGTGCAATCACTGTGGAAAACAGTATGGAAGTGTCTCAGAAAACTGAAAAGAGAACTACCATTTGAGCCAACAATTCCATTCTTGGGTATATATATATATATCCCCCCCCCTCAAAAAAACCAAACACTAATTTGGAAAGATAACATGCATGCCAACGTTCATAGCAGCATTATGTACAGTTGCCACAATGTGAAGGAAGCATTTGCTAAAATAGTAGATTTTAGGGGCTCTCATTATGTACAAAAAAATGGAAATGTGAGGCGATATGTTAATTAGCCTGTCTGCGGTAATCCATTCTCCGTGCATATGGACAGTTCTACCCACCAAGGAGTTCCAATTTTTTCCCAAGTCCAACAAAGTTAGCCTAGGTACCCAACTAACACAATCAGTACTGTACGGTCATAGGTTTGTAATATTTTTCACACAAAAAATACATAAAAATGAACAAATGCAAAAGTAAAACTTTTTGTCTTACAGTACAGTACCTTGAAAAGTCCAGTAGTACAGTACAATAGCTGGCACACAGGGGCTGGCATCAAGTGAACAAGCAGGAAGAGTTACTGACTGGAGGAGGGAAAAGAGGTGGGAGATGGTAGAGCTGAAGGATTGTCAGCAACAAGAGAAGAAGGGCAAGCTGCACTTTCACTCATACCTGATGTTGATGGCACACATTCTGGTTCCCTGCTGGATTCAATTCTATCTGCCCTCTTTAAAAAAAAAAAAAAAAAATACAGTGATTTCTGGGTTGTATCTCTCTTTTTCTTGCCAATGATAGCTCAGTAGCGCTGGATTGCATTCTGAATGGCTGCTGCAACCTTCACGTGCTGTTCTGCGTTAAGGTCCTGTGCCTCAAAAAACTACCTACCTCCTCAAATATTGAAAATCCCCTTGTCATTTCCTGCATCATGAGTCCCTTCAGTTCTTCAGTGACTTCTGCTTTCTCTCGCCTCTCTTGATCCTTACTCTGGGCCCCTGCTTCCATCGGGTCTTCGTCATTACAGTATGTGCCTTCATCAATAATATCTCAAAGCATTTCAGGAAATTCCTGGGCAGCTACCACGGGCACACTTGTGGCCTCGCCCTTTGCTTTTATGTTTTGAAGGTTGGCTGTAGCCTTGAATCGATAAAACCAGCTATGGCCAGCATTAATAGTCATACCCTCTTACTCTTCACCGTGTCTTCTCTTTAAGTCTTCATAAAGGCTGTTAGATTTCTCTTGAATCCGCGTTAAGTTGAGCAGGACTTGATGCTGTTGCATTCGCACACAGAGAAGTTTCCCATTTTGCCCATCATTTTCACATTTATTTGATAGTATTGTCTACATCATCAGCACAGCAGACTTCATACGTCCCATGATCTCGTCCTTGTTCTTTAGAATTGTTCCAGTGGTTGAATGATTCATGATATAAGAATAGGCAATGTCTACCATCTTTTCTCCTTACTTCACACTCAGTTATTTTCACTTTGTTTCCATAATTATTTCTTGATGCTTCTTATCTGTACCAGCTACATCACCACTGGTTTTCCACTTGCTTCCAGGACATCCTGGACTTGAAATAAAGATGCTATACCACTGTACTTTCTAAGTACTGTACAATAAAGTTCACAAAGCCACAACCATCTTAAAGAGGCTGCACACACATTTCATTGTACATCGGATATGTGAACTAACTTACCTTTTTTGGACACATGAACGTATGTTTGAAAGTTCACAATTTAAAAGTTCAAATGTACGAGACTTACTGTATATCAAGTCATCCTGTTGCACACTTTAAATTATACAATTTTAATTAAAAGTTTAAGAAATAATTGGTTCAAACTCCTACATATAACAACTGATGATTAGGCTATAAAATCAGATAATGGGAATTTGTTTACATATCCCTTTAATTGAATAATGGACACCAAATAAATATGCATAAAAGATTCCCTGAGTAAAAAATATCTATGAGAGAAAAAACTATGGTAACATCACTCATTATTCATGGTATTATTTCTGTTGTTCAGTCACTAAATCATGTCTGACTCTTTGCAACCTTGTGGACTATAGTAAGTCAGGCTCCTCTGTCCTCCACTATCTCCAGGAGTGTGCTCAAATTCGTGTCCATTGAGTTGGTGATGCTACCTAACCATCTCATCCCCTGCTTCCCTTCTTCTCCTTTTACCTTCAATCTTTCCTAAATGTCTTTTCCAATGACACGTCTTTTCTCATCAGGTGGCCAAAGTATTAGAGCTTCAGCAATAGTCCTCCCAATGGATATTCAGGGTTGATTTCCTTTAGGATTGACTAGTGTGATCTCCTTGTTGTCCAAGGGACTCTCAGGAGTACTTCTCCAGCACCACAATTTGAAAGCATCAGTTTTTCAGCCCTCAGCCTTCTTTATATCCACTTCTCACATTCATACATGGCTACTGGAAAAACCATAGCTTTGGCTATATGGACCTTTGTAGGCAAAGTAATATCTCTGCTTTTTAATACACTATCATAGCTTTGTGTCATAGCTTTCCTTCCAAGAAGCAAGCATCTTTTAAATTCATGGCTTCAGTCACTGTCCACAGTGATTTTGAAACCCAAGAAAATAAAATCTCACTGCTTCCACTCTTTCCCCTTCTATTTGCTATGAAGTGATGGGACCAGATGCCATGAGCTTAGTTTTTTGAATGGTGAGTTTTAAGCCAACTTTTTCACTCTCTTCTTTCACCCTCGTTAAGAGGCTCTTTAGTTCCTCTTCGCTTTCTGCCATACGGGTGGTGTCATCTGCATACCTGAGGTTGTTGATATTTCTCCCTGCAATCTTGATTCCAGCCTCTGAGTCATCCAGCCTGGGATTTCACATGATGTACTCTGCATAGAAGTTAAATAAGCAGGGGGACAATATACAGCCTTGACATACTCCTTTCAAAATTAGGAACCAGTCAGTTGTTCCATGTCTGGTTCTAACTGTTGCTTCTTGACCCACATACAGGTTTCTCAGGAGGTGGGTCAGATGGTCTGGTACTCCCATCTCTTTAAGAAGTTTCCACAGTTTCCACACAAAGGCTTTAGCATAGTCAGTGAAGCAGAAGTATATGTTTTTCTGGAATTCCCTTGATTTCCCCATGATCTAATGAATGTCAGCAAGTTGATGTCTGTTTCCTCTGCCTCTTTGAGACCCAGCTTATACATCTGGAAATTCTCAGTTCACATACTGCTGAAGCCCACCTTGAAGGATTTTAAGTATTATCTTGCTAGCATGTTAAATGAGCCCAATTGTATGGTAGTTCGAACTTTCTGTGGCATTGCCCTTCTTTGAGATTGTATTGAAAACTGGCCTTTTCCAGTCCTGTGGCCACTGCTGAGTTTTCCTAATTTGCTGACATATTGAGTGCAGGACTTTAACAGCATAATCTTTTAGGATTTTAAATAGCTCAGCTGGAATTCCATCACCTCCACTAGCTTTACTTGTAGTAATGCTTCCCAAGGCCCACTTGACCTCACACTCCAGGATGTCTGGCTCTAGGTGAGTGCCACACCATCATGGTTATCTGGGTCATTAAGACCTTTTTTGTATAGTCCTGTGTTTTCTCACCACCTCTTCTGTTTCTGTTAGTTCCTTACCATTTATTTACTTTATTGTGCTTGTTGTTGCATGCAATATCTCCTTGGTATCTTCAATTTTCTTGAAAAGATCTCTAGTCTTTCCCATTCTATTGTTTTCCTCCATTTCTTTGCATTGTTCATTTAAGAAGATCTTTTTATTTCTCCTTGCTTTTCTCTGGAACTCTGCATTCAGTTGGGCATATATTTCCCTTTCTCACTTGCCTTGCTTCTCTTCTTTCCTCAGCTGTTTGTAAACCCTCCTCAGACAACTGCTTTTCCTTCTTGCATTTCTTTTTCTTTGGGATGATCCTGTTCATTGCCTCCTATACAGTATTATGAACTTCCATTCATAGTTCTTCATGTACTCTGTCTACCAGATTTAATCCCTTGAATATATTTGTGACATCCATGGTGTATTCATAAGGGATTCAATTTAGGTCGTACCTGAATGGTCTGGTAGTTTTCTCTACTTTCTTCAATTTAAGTCTTAATTTTGCAATAAGGAACTCATGATCTGAGCCACAGTCAGCTCTAGGTCTAGTTTTTGCTGACTGTATAGAGCTTCTCATCATTGACCACAAAGAACATAATCTCATTTCAGTTTTGACCATCTGGTGATGTCCACATGTAGAGTGGTCTCTTGGGTTGTTGGGAAAGAATGTTTGCTGTCACCAATGTATTCTCTCTATGAGACTCTGTTAGCCTTTGCCTTGCTTCATTTTGTACTACAAGGTCAAACTTGCCTGTTACCCCATTTATCTCTTGACTTCCTATTTTTGCATTCCAATCTCCTGATGAAAAGGCCCCCAAGTTCTATTCCTGCTTCAAGAAGATCCCCTGGAGAAGGGACTGGCTACCCCCTCCAGTATTCTTTCCTGGAGAATCACATGGAGAGAGGAGCCTGGCAGGCCACAGTCCACGGGGTTGCAAAGAGTTGGACATGACGTAGTGACTCACACATGATGAAAATGGCATCTTTCATTGGTATTAGTTCTAGAAGATCTTGTAGGTCTTCATAGAACTGGTCACATTCAGCTTCTTTGGCATTAGCAGTTGGGGCATAGACTAGATTTACTGTAATATCGAATGGTTTGCCGTGGAAACAAACCAAGATAGTTCTGTCATTTTTGAGATTGCATCCAAGTACTGCATTTTGGACTCTTTCATTGACTATGAGGGCTACTCCATTTCTTCTAAGGGATTCTTGCCCACAGTAATAGATATAGTGGTCATCTGAATTAAATTTGCCCCTTCTTGTCCATTTTAATTCATTGATTGAAGATGTCCATATTCATTCCTGTCACCTCCTGCTTTTCCACATTCAATTTACTTTGATTCATGGACCTAACATTCCAGGTTCATTGTTCTTTATAGCATAGGACTTTATTTTCACCACCAGACATACCCATAACTGATTGTCATTTCCACTTTGGCCCAGCCACTCCACCCTTTCTGGAGATATTATAGTACTTGCCCTCCACTCTTCCCCAGTAGCACATTGCACACCTTCCAACCTGGGGGTCTCATCTTCACCAGTGTCATATCTTTTTGCCTTTTCATACTGTCCATGGGGCTCTCTAGGCAAGAGTATTGAAGTAGGTTGCCATTTCCTCCTCCAGAGAACCACATTTTCTGAGTACTCTTCACTATGACCTGTCCATCTTGGGTGGTCCTGCACGGTTTGGCTCATAGCTTCATTAAATTACACGAGCCCTTTCACCACAAGGCTGTGATCCATGGAGGGAGGGGGCNACAGACTCAACAAAAAAAAAAAAAAAAAAAAAAAAAAAAAAAACAGGAACAAAACAACCTTTTGTGGAATTATGCATTTTGTATTAATGTTTCATCCAAAATAAAATTCCTCTTACTAAACCTTCTCTGTGCTGTTTCCAAATTAGCCTTCTGGTTGGTGCCAGCTCAGTATATTACAGTTATCTTGAAAACCCTGTTAGTAACTGTTTATTTCATGCCTATAACCATAGCCTTCTGTATGCTTGCAGCCCCCAAGTTGATCCATTCATTTTAACCATCTTATCAAAAGTACAGAAATGATAATAAATGTAACCCAAATGAAAAAACTGCTTCCTCCCAGTGTGATGTACCTACAGAGATTAAGTATCCTCCTCTATGTCAAATGAATGTCATCATCATTTCCCAAAAGCAGTTTTAAAATATTTACCATCATGGGTTATGCATTTCTGAAAAACAGAGAATCTGGAAACCTGCTTTACTGCAATATGTATCATAAAACAGGCACCAATTCATTCTTTTGTAAGTCTAATCTGCCTATTGTTGCTGAGATTTTCAACTTTCTTTGCATTCTGCATGACAGGTTTAAGTGAAAGATAATGCAAAGACATATAAAATATTTCACTACATTAAACCTAACTCCCTAAACATAAAAGGAACTCTTGCATTTCTTAGAAACCTCTACCTTACACTTCTTATGTTTCGTTTTGAGATTATATTTTGTGCACTCCTCAAAGAAAGTATTCAGAAACCCAACTGGGGTTTGAGAGATTAATAAATATTGAATCTTCAGTCATAAAAAAAATAGTCACACAGATGTTAAAAACATTTTGAGCATGAACTCTATGCCAAAAGTCTCAGTGATATCATATAAATGGATACTAAGTAGTGAAAAGCTATCATCTTAGCATCCTCTTGTCTGAAGGCTTGATCATAATCCAGCAAGTATTCTTCAATCTGTAAATTATTAAATACAGCTAAAAAGAGATTTTGAAGTTTCATAGTGACTCATAGTCACTCGTGATTTTTGTTATTTGCATAAATAAAACCTTGGAGATTTACATATCTTGTCCTTCTTATGCAAAAGAAGATTGAATGTTTATCTAAATCACCATACTCCAAGATGCATAGCAAAGGCTGTACTAGGCCAAAATCTGATTTATGTGAGGGAAGTGAGAGAAAAGCACTTATGGCATAAGTAAATATACATAGAAAAAACTTTGGCAAGTTAGCTCTAAAAATGGATAGGGAAAAAATAGGGACAGGAAATGAGAGAAAAATAGAAAGATCATTGCAAGTTACAGTATAACTTAGAAGGTCTAGACATACTCATTGTCCATCTCTGTCAATTTCTTTCCCAATGAAACGTCCCTGTTTAAAGATAGCTGATATTATGCTGCCTTTAATATGCAGAGTACACATTAAAGTTTAAAGACAAAAGTACATTTGAAAAGCAAATTTTAAATTATTACTAACTGATCAGGTAAATTAATAATATGGGTATGTGTGAATTGAACCCAGGTCTCCCACATTGCAGGCAGACGCTTTACCATCTGAGCCACCAGGGAAGCCCATATATGTATATGCATATAAACATGTGTAGAGATTCATCATCCATGAAAAAAATACCAAGTGACTTCTATACTAAGACATAATACCCAAATACGAATAAGGCAATAGCAGCCTACTCCAGTATTCTTGCCTGGAAAATCCCATGGACAGAGGAGCCTGGTTGGCTGCAGTCCATGGGGTCGCTAAGAGTTGGACACGACTGAGTGACTTCACTTTCACTTTTCACTTTCATGCATTGGAGAAGGAAATGGCAACTCACTCCAGTGTTCTTGCCTAGAGAATCCCAGGGACGGGGGAGCTTGGTGGGCTGCCATCTGTGGGGTCGCACAGAGTCAGGCATGACTGAAGTGACTTAGCAGCAGCAGCAACAGACCTACAGTGAGATTCTGAGCCCTGAGCAGAAGCTAGGGAGAAGTAACCATGCTCAGAAGATTCTAACAACAAGATTCTGTTGTTGTTGTTCAGTTGCAAAGTCATGTCTGACTCTTTGCAACTCCATGAACTGCAGCACAGCCAGGCTTCTCTGTCCTTCACCATCTCTTGGAGTTTGCTCAAACTCATGACCATTCAGTTGGTGATGCCATCCAACCATCTCATCCTCTGTCAACCCCTTCTCATCTTGCCCTCAATCTTTCCCAGTATCAGGGTCTTTTCGAATGAGTCAGCTCTTCACATCAGATGGCCAATATACTGGAGCTTCAGCTTAGTATCAATCTTTCCAGTGAATATTCAGGACTGATTTCCTTTAGGATGGACTGGTTTGAGATCCTTGCTGTCCAAGGGACTCTCAAGACTGTCTTCTCCAGCACCACAGTTTGAAAGCATCATAGTTATTATTTCAAGGAACAAGCATCTTTTAGTTTCATGGCTGCAGTCACCATCTGCATTGATTTTCAGTTCAGCCACTCAGTCAAGCCCCCCAAAAAATGAATCTGACATCGTCTGCACACTCTTTCCATCTATTTGCCATGAAGTGATACGACTAGAGGCCATGAGCTTCATGTTCTGAATGTTGAGTTTTTAGCCAATGTTTTCACTCTCCTCTTTCACATTCACCAAGAGGCTCTTTAGTTCCTCTTCACTTTCTGCCATTAAAGTGATATTATCTTCATATCTGAGGTTGTTGATATTTCCCCAGACAATCTTGATTCTAACTTGCGATTTATCCAGCCCAGGATTTCACATGATGTACTCTGAATATTAGACTCTGCATATTAATTAAATAAGCAGGGTGACAATATATAGCCATGGCAATATATAGCCTCCTTTACCCCTCGTCCAAGGTAAGGGGCAGCAGCTGTGCTTTGCTGGAGCAGCCGTGAAGAGATACCCCACGCCCAAGGTAAGAGAAACCCAAGTAAGATGGTAGGTGTTGCAAGAGGACATCAGAGGGCAGACACACTGAAACCATACTCACAGAAAACTAGTCAATCTAATCACACTAGGACCACAGCCTTGTCTAACTCAATGAAACCAAGCCATGCCTGCAGGGCAACCCAAGATGGGTGGGTCATCGTGAAGAGGTCTGACAGAATGTGGTCCACTGGAGAAGGGAATGGCAAACCACTTCAGTATTCTTGCCTTGAGAACCCTATGAACAGTATGAAAAGGCAAAATGATAGGATACTGAAAGAGGAACTCCCCAGGTCAGTAGGTGCCCAATATGCTACTGGAGATCANCACTGGTCATGTCAAACATCCTCTTCCAACAACGCAAGAGACATGTCTGCATATGGTCATCATCAAATGGTCAACACTGAAATCAGATTGACTATATCCTCTGCACCTGAAGATAGAGAAGTGCTATACAGTCAGCCAAAGCAACAATAGCAATTATTCCTCAAATGACATTATTCCAAATTAATTCCTAAGGAGGTGAAGCCAGTTACCAAACACATGTCCTCCAAAGACCAGTCTGACACAAGTGGCCCATCCAATTAGGAAGAGCTCACAACACTTCTCTTTGATACATAAACTTTGCATAAAGTTTATGCAACTTTACTCCTGAGTTGCATAAACATAAAAATTTAGTTCATAAATATCTCAGCCTCATCGTGGGAAAGGATAGGACTGCCTCAAATCATTCCATGGGTTTTCCCAGGCGGCTCTTCACATTTGGATGAAAACGTCAAGTCCATCACACCTTTCCCTACAACAAGCAGCTTCAAAAGTTTTTGTTTGTTTCGTTTCATTTTTCAAAGTTTTTAAGAGTCACAAAAGTCAAGTTCAAATATGCTCCATTTTGCTAGTGCTGCCAGTTTGGTGTAAACAATTACTGTATTTTCTGAGCCTCAGTTCTTTATCTTCATCATTCTTATAATGCTATCCAACATTTCTAATTGTCAAGGACATTGTTAAAGAATAAATGAGGTAAAGTGTGTAAAATGTTTTATAACATTTAAAGTGCCAAGAGAAAAATATTGTTTACTTCATCCAGGGCTTTTTTGGATCTTTACTTCTAGCTTCACAATGGCACCCCGCTCCAGTTCTCTTGCCTGGAAGATCCTATGGACAGAGGAGCTTGGTGGGCTGCAGTCCATGGGGTCACTGAGAGTTGGACACAACTGAGCGACTTCACTTTCACTTTTCACTTTCATGCATTGGAGAAGGTAATGGCAACCCACTCCAGTGTTCTTGCCTGGAGAATCCCAGGGACGGGGGAGCCTGGTGGACTACCATCTATGGGGCCACACAGAATCGGGCATGACTGAAGTGACCTAGCAGCAGCAGCAGAGTCTACTAAAGTACAGGAGATTTTTTAAAAAAGACATATCTGTGGTACTTGCTTTCTATATTTAAAATACTGATTTACTAATTTATGATTGCCAGTTTTTACTGGTTCACTGACTACTACTTTTTGGCTTTGTTTCTGCTAAATTATGAACTCTTCAGTATCCTTTCTTGACACAGTTCCCCTGTCTTATTCAAAATCCTTCCCTGTCTTCCAGCTCTTGCAACATTCCACCAGTCTATCTCATGTTAAATGAAGTTTCTGAATTTACACGTTGACTTAATTTTGCAGCTTACCCAAATCCTTCCATTTTTTGAAACTTAGTCACACTCTTTTGGTTTTGGTGTCTGTAATATATTTTTATCAGACTATATCAAAAAAAGTGGTACTTCTATCCAGAGATATACCAACGTTATTTCATTTTTTACATAAAAGTTTCTTCTGTTCTACCTCTGTCACAGAACATTATGAATTCTGCCTCCTCACACTCAGCGCTGTTTGTAAGGTAAATGAAATGATGTTTCTTAAAACCATACTTAAGATCTTTCCTTATTGAAAGCCGAGTATTCATTAAGGTAATGCCAGTAAATAAACCCTAAAATTTCAGTGCAATAGAAGTTAATTGCTTTCCTTGTTTTCCTAAGTCTAGTCCAGTTATTCCCAATGAGCAAGCAGTGTTTCTTTATGTGTAAGTCAGAGACCTTTGGTCCCTCCATATTGGGAATGTGCCACCTCCAAGGACTTTATTATGTTTTGTATCCATTCTGCAGAGAAAAAGAGTGACACAACATTTCCACTCCATTCCAGTAGCAAGAACCAGATGCACAGCCTTATCTAGATGCAGAGAGGTACCTAGGTACCTAGGTCTCCAACGAAGTATCTGCTTCCAGTGATACTTCTACCCTGGAGGGGACACAAATGTTGGTGGGTGTCTAAATTATTGAATGACTTAGAAAACCATAAACTAATGTGGTCTAAAACCTAAAAAAGCAAGCACCAGAAAAACATTTCCTCTGTAAGTGGAGAAGGGTTAGAAATGAAGACTTTTCAAAAATACATAAGTACAGTCAGGAGACACAAGAGGACAGTCATAAATGGAAATTATACAGCCAAGTAAAGCTAATCAAGCTGATCAAATTCCTCAGCATGAAAGAGAGAGAGCACAGATTACCTCCAGATATTAATTGTATTGCTAGCACATACAACCTAGGGTACATTAATGGGCTGCCTCCCGAGAGAAGAAGTCACGTTTCACATAAAAGATTACATAGAGGGAAGTTGTTTAACTTTGTATAATGGTCAGGACTTAAGTGACCATCTTTCTCCATGTTCATCTAGAATATCAGCAGAGCCTCACCAAAGTCAACTGGCCTATTCCATGGGTAACCACGCGTTTGTTGCCTTTTTATGTATCCCTGGTACAGTCAGGTAAGTCAGATAGCAAGACAGCTTTCCCCTGCAAAATTTGCTTTGTAAGCCATGACCCTCTATACAGGAAATTCCACCCTTAAAAGGCAGCATGTACTTCACAGATTCTTCAAGCTCAGTTCAGTTCAGTTCAGTCACTCAGTTTTGTCCACCTCTTTGCGACACCATGACCCACAGCATGCCAGGCCTCCCTGTCCATCACTAATTCCCAGAGTTCACCCAAATTCGTGTCCATTGAGTCAGTGATGCCATCTAACCATCTCATCCTCTGTCGTCCCCTTCTCCTCCTTCCTTCAATCTTTCCCAACATCAGGGTCTTTTCAAAAGAGTCAGCTCTTCGCATCAGGTTAATGGGTCCTTAATCTCTCCAGTTCAGAAACCCAAGGCTGACACAGAGGATGAGTCCCCTGTTGCTGTATAAAGGGAGTATTTTCAGAAGATTCTGCTCACGGATCTCAAAAGAGTCTAAAGCTAATAGACTTTAGGTAAATCCAAGGAGATACTTAGGCATGAAATCCGAAGAATACTTTTCAAAACCTGCAAATATTCATTATAAAAGGGAAATTATAGATGTGACCCCCATTACACATATTCGAGTGGTAGAGACACTATGAAAAGATGATTTAAATCCAAACAGTGAGTAAGAAAGTGGTCAGATAAATTTTAATATGGGAAAACTCAAGGTAATGCATTTGGCAATAAATAATTCAAACTATAAATAATACAAAGAGTTCTGAGTTAACAGTCATGATCAAGAAAAGAGATGTAGGCTGAGTGGAAATTGTTTGCGTTAGGTTATTAGGGTTTTGAAAGAGAACCCAATATTAGTCATCGGGTAATTTTAGTATGTAGGGGGGAAAAAATCAACAAATCATTACTTCCCTCAAGTAAAAGTATGATGCATCCACACCTGAAATATAACTGTGGCAGCCACTGGAGTGGCTCGGATCTCCCTTCTTGAAAGAACCTGCTGTGAGGAGGGTACTCTGGGGCTGCATCATAGAATCTGCTACAGCATGCATGCCAAGGCCATGCTATGACCAGCCACAGAGCATGAAGGTTTATCTAGAGCTGCTCCATTCCTGCCCAGAGTGGGACTTCTCTAATGGGCAGTCTTCCCTCTAAGGCTATCTATCAGCCTGCCCAGTGCCTTCTCCAAGCTGAATCATGATGTGAGGCTCTTTCTATTCCTTCTTCCTCCTTCCATAACTCCCTTTACAGGGGTCAGACATGCATCACACTCTTGCATAATCCTGATGCATCTCCCCTTCATCTTCTGTGAACCATTGTCCAAATAAAACTCTCATATATGTAATTCCACTTTGGCACCTGCTTCCCAAGCTGACACAGTTGGCACCAGAAATGATCTCAATGAAATATATTAAGATGAGGTCTGTGGGCTGGTGGATTACTTAACACTCATCTAGGAGGAGGCACAGAGAGTCTCTGACACAGGAAGGAGCCCAACTGCTAAAAATTTCACCAATGGCGAAAAACTGACTCATTGGAAAAGACCCTCCTCTTGAAGGTGAGAGAAGGGGACGACAGAGGATGAGATGGTTGGATGGCATCACCAACTCAATGGACATGAGTTTGAGTAAACTCCAGGAGTTGGTAATGGACAGGAAGGTCTGGTGTGCTACAGTCCATGGGGTCACAAAGAGTTGGACACGACTGAGCGACTAAACTGAACTGAACTGATCTGGGAAAATGACCCAGGAGAAGGGAATACTCTTGATGGTGCAATGATTCAGATGTTTGAAATGTATGGTGGAAAAAATGCCACTTAACGAGAGTGGAATTAGCCAGTTACTTCTGAATTGCACTGACAGTCTGAAGGACAATGAGAAATTTAAATCAGTTTAAAAAAGAGTTAACTGCAGAGTGTGTGAACCAGAGGGCTTTTTTGGTAGTTTGTTTTTTTTTTTGTTTTTTTTTTAAGTTGCAGGATAATCGCTTTACAATGTCATGTTGGTTTCTGCTGTACAACAATACAAATCTGCCATATATAAATATCCCATCCCACCCACCTACCCCTCTAGGTTGCCACAGAGTGCCGAGTTGGGCCCCCTGTGTTATTAATGTATAACAGCTTCCCACTTGCTACCTGTTTTACACATCATAGTATATATATGTCAGGACTACCCTTTTGAAGAATTCCTTTATCTAATGCGGTGCAAAGACAGACACAGTTGAGGAGTAAGCAGAGAGTCTAAGAGTTAGGGTCATGGTGCTCCAGAATCATTTAAACGTCCAGCCCTGGAAGGTATGTTATGCTAAGCTGAGAATATTTAGGGCCCAGAGTTAAAGGATGGGAAGAACTGGGTTGATGCCCCTAAGCAGGAGCGGGGGGAGGTGCGGGGAGCTCTGCAGACTCTCTTGAGCCTACGGAGCTTACAGAGGTGACACCACCTCCTGAGATGTGGCACTTTTCTTGTGCATGTGCTGTGACAGAGGCCCCTCACCTGCAAGGTGGCAAGTGCCCCTGGGAAGCTGTTCTTACTCCCCTTTCTGGCCACCAGCCCGAGCACTCCAGTTCGATCCCAGTATAATCCAGCAGGTGATGTGCAGGCCCACTAAGGCAGGAAGTACCTCACACACCAAGGAAATAGTAAAAATTAGCAGGCATGGGCCAGCAGGATCCAGAGGAGTCTCCTGGAACTGGGTTTTGAAGGTGCTTAGTCAAGGAATCCTGAACATAAGACTGAATGAACAGTAATTTATTGAGTTGCAGACATTGTCTTGTGACACGGGTTCAATAAATCAGCAAGTACCCACAGGAAATAGGTAACACTCTATTAGGAGGGCTTTAGAAGCTTGGATAAAGTTGTGGCCCATGCTGAACAAAGTTAAAATGCCTGAGTTGACATGAAAAATAGTAGAAGATGGAATTAAAGGAAATCAGTCCTGAGTGTTCACTGGAAGGACTGATGCTGACGCTGAAACTCCAATAGTTTGGCCACCTGATGCAAAGAGCTGACTCATTGGAAAAGACCCTGATGCTGGGAAAGATTGAAGGAGGGAGGAGAAGGGGACGATAGAGGATGAGATGGTTGGGTGGCATCACCGATTCAATGGACATGAGTTTGAGCAAGCTCCGAGTTGGTGATGGACAGGGAGGCCTACCGTGCTTCAGTCCATGGGGTCTCAAAGAGTTGGACGTGACTGAGCAACTGAACTGAACTGAAGAAACAGGCATATGGGAATGAACACCCAACCCAGGACTATGCTCCAGGAGAGAGCTCACAAGATCCAGTGTTCACCAAGGCCAGCAGCAATGCACTGCGGAGGGGAGCACCAGCCTCAGTGGTGACCACCTCTGCTGCCCAGGGCTGATGTTGGGGGAGGTGGGCATTGAGCTTGGCTCATTAATAGCCAAGTGGACAATAGAGGCCAAGAGGTGGCACTTAATGGCAGAAGCTATGGGGCCACTGTTACCATGACAACTGGCAATCAGCCATGAAGAGTTAACCCACAAAGACTTGGGAAGATGGTTAAAGACTGTCACAGCCTCGGAGATAAACAGCCTGACGGCAGTGAAGCTCCTTAATCTCTGACAACAATGCAAGGGTAGGGAGCTGAGAGCACTCATGCCAGTAAGAAGTCACAGTTCCTCTTCATTTCCTAATTCTGGGTCAATTTTCAGAAACTGAATCCACTGCCTATCTCCCAATTCTATCACAAGTCTATATGGTAAAAACACACTTAATGTTCATAGAGGGATCTGTAGCCTTTTACTCAGATGACTGACTCCTGGAAAAAGTAGTATCCAACATTTTAAAGATTATTGGATACTACATTCTGAATTGACATTGATAAGTGGAACCCGAACCATCATTATCACACCTGATTAGAGTGGAATCCAGGGAATAAATGTAATCTTTGATGGCTCAGACAGTAAAGCGTCTGCCTGCAATGCAGGAGACCCAGGTTCAATCCCTGCGTTGGGAAGATCCCCTGGAGAAGGAAATGGCAACCTACTCAGTACTCTTGCCTGGAAAATTCCATGGACTGAGGAGGCTGGTAGGCTACAGTCCATGGGGTCGCAAAGAGTCAGACACGACTGAGCGAATCACTAACTGATAAAATCCAACTTAGTACAGTGGATTTATCTGCTATAGTGGTCCCAGCCACTGAGTCCATGGACACATTAAGTAGTTATTAGTTTTGAGTATAGTTAGGATTCAGAGTTAGACTATCCCTCACATTGGAACCTTGGAATGTGAAATAAGCATTATCACAGTGGAAAAAGCTGAGTGAAAGCCTTTAAAGCTGCTATTATTTCCCAGTCAAGAAAGTAAATCTAAACAATATCACTTCATGGAAGGATGGCGGAGATTATTGTTGTCATTAAAGAGCTAAATATTTTAAGACTACAGCTTCTGTCATACCTTTGTGTAATTCACCAGTCTGGCCACTGCAAAAACTGGATGGATCAGGGAGAATGGCTGCATTCTACCAGAGCACAACCAAGTGTTAGCCATGATCACTGCTGGAAGACCAAACATGGTTTCATGCTAGAAGAGATTAATAAGACCTGAGTTAGGAAAAACGTTCAAACACAATTGCATTTACAAGAAATAGACAAAAATATCTGTGTAGCTTTATCCCTGGGCTCTGATAACTCTGTTGTGATAGCTCTCCTGCCTTCCTCATAAATCGGTTGGTAAAGAATCTGCCTGCAAATGCAGGAGACCCCGGTTCAATTCCTGGGTCAGGAAGATCCATTGGAGAAGGGATAGGCTACCCACTCCAGTGTTCTTTGGCTTCCCGTGTGGCTCAGCTGGTAAAGAATCCGCCTGTAATGTGGGAGACCTGGGTTCGATCCCTGGATTGAGAAGATCCCCTGGAGAAGGGAAAGGCTGCCCACTCCAGTATTCTGGGCTGGAGAATTCCAGGGACTATACGGTCCATGGGGTCACAAAAATTGGACACAACTGAGCGACTTTCACCTTCACTTTCACTCCGGCCTTCTGTCATAGTACTGTTCAAGGAGATATGGGCTGTCTAAACGTTCCAAAGAAAATCACATTGATCTATCGCATCAGTGGCTTCAGGCAGGGTGAGCAGGAGATGGCTAGAGTCTCAGAGGCCTTGGTCAAGCACCTGCACTCAAAAGGGTGAGAGAGAAGTGCTGTAAAAATTCAGGGATGCCAAGGTGTCAGCATCGGAAGCTACATAATTTCTACTGTCATCTCTGAATGTTCAACTTGCTATGGGAGCTGAGTCTCCATTGTAGCTCTATCCCTCCAGGAGACCAGCAACTCCCTCAGGTAGTCTGACTACCTTGAGTCTCTTTTATCTTGAAAGGATTGGCAGTTTGTCCTCACAGAGAAAAATACTGATTTCGGGTATGAGTTTGCTTTACCTACCCAGGGATGCTCAGTCAGGACCACTGTCTAGTCTTGGAGAGAGTACATGCCCCACAGACGTGGAAACCCACACAACAAAGCAAAGTCTGACCCTGGTCAGTAGGAAGAGATGCCATTCTGAGCTGATGGGGACAGAGCAGGGGGGGACAGGGGGAACCCAGGTGACCTATTTGGGTCTCTCTGGATAAGCCCTCACCCAGCTGTGAGTGCGCGCATTCAGCAACCCCGACCTGACCTGATAAAGGAATGACTAGCAGGGCTCAGATCCCTCAGGTTAACTACAAAGACTTCCCGAGAAGATTGAACGAGGTGCATTTTAATCAAACGGCAGAGGAGGGAGACAACAAGCCCCTGTTGCAGACTTGAGGCCAAATGAAATTATACAACTGTTTTCCATCCCCCTAACCACCATCTTCTAATTTATCCTACAGAAAGAGGAGTCCCAGGAACTGGGGAGAGGCTGGGCCCCAAATGCAGGTGGAGAAATGAGTCTGTGCTGCACAAAGGGGGAATTATGGAAGCTGTGAAGGTGAGTTACTCTGATCTTCCAGAGGAAATCTGCTCTGATTGTAGGTAGTGACAACCCCGGTGGCTACCCAGTGGGCTCCCTCACAGCACTCACATGGAGACCATGCTCTTCTTGGACACCTGCTGGCCCGTGGTGGAACACAGTAGGGATGCCGGACTCGGACCGTTCCTACCTATGGGAAACTCCTTTAATGGGCCACTTTTGATCCAACCTGAGTGAGACTTCTTTCCACTTGCACTGCAGTGTGTGGCTATGCCTCTGAATCCTCCTTCCGCCCCTCTCTGCTTTCAGGCTTCAGCCTGGTCTGAAGTTCTGCTCCGTCTCCCCTTCTGCTCTTCACAGGCATTTCCTTCGGTTGGTCTCTTGCACATATAACTTCATCTAGGCTTATCACCAGGGGTTCTGAACTACACCATAAACTTTCCATTTCAGTAATTTTACACAAAGAAAGCTTGAGGAGGTCTAGATTTAGAAGGACAACCAGAATGAGCAAGAGTCATACAACTGCTAAATTAGTAAAACATGAAGCTGTAAAGACCGCAGAGCCTGAGAGTCATAATGATTGAGAGCTGCACATTCAGATGACATGTGAGTAAATTCTCCAAACACAAGCAGCTAGCTGCAAGGTTACATGAATCTCAACAATGGATCAAAGAGACAGGGCGAAAAAAGGGACAGAAGGGTGGTGGGCGAGGTAAGACTGGAAGAGATCTCACAGAGAAGTCCCTCAGCTAAGCAACCATCCCCATCCTGTTATCTTGTGAATCAAAAGAGGTGGTAGGAATAACAGGTATTGTACTTTACAGAAAATAATGACCAAAGTCTAAAGATCCCCAAAAAGCATTGGGAAGTTAACAAGTGACCATGAAGTACCAGTGTGAGAGCCTCTGCCACTCTCCCACGGCATGATCTTTGGAGTGTTGTTAGCAAGATAACACTGTCCAAAATGGGTGTGCATCTGGCCTGGTCTCACAATTCCTGTTTATGTCCTCGATATGAACTCTGTGATCTTTAAGTGAGTCTCTATCTGAAGAACTGGACACGACTGAGCAACTACACTTTCACTTTCTATCTTGAAATCAATTCATAATAAAAAAAATGTTTGTTTCCCATTAAAAACATGCATATATATATACATATATATGAGAATTATGTGTGTGTTGTATGTGAATGCTCAGTCAATCCGACTCTCTTCGAACCCATGGACTGTAGCCTGCCAGGCTCTTCTGTCCATGGAATTCTCCAGGCAAGAATACTAGAGCAGGTTGCTGTTTTATCCTCCAGGGGATCTTCCGGACCCAGGGATCAAACCCTAGTCTCTTTCATCTCCTGCACTGGCAGATGGATTCTTTACCACTCTGATAATATCACCTGCTCCTGCTGCTGCTGAGTCACTTCAGTCGTGTCCGACTCTGTGTGACCCCATAGACGGCAGCCCACCAAGCTCCCCCGTCCCTGGGATTCTCCAGGCAAGAACGCTGGAGTGGGTTGCCATTTCCTTCTCCAGTGCAGGAAAGTGAAAAGTGAAAGTGAAGTTGCTCAGTCGTGTCCAACTCTTAGAGACCCCATCGACTGCAGCCCACCAGGCTCCTCTGTCCATGGGATTTTCCAGGCAAGAGTACTGGTGTGGGTTGCCATTGCCTTCTCCGAGATACTATCACCTAACTTGTGGATTATTTGAGGCCTCAGTCTAAGTATCTGTAGTTATAGTGGACACCTTTACATTGAGAATTACCTTAAACTGTGTTTGTTTTACATAGTCCACAAAAAAGCCGTCCAGTAATAACTATTCCTTATCCCCAAGTTGGTCTAAATCTGAATCTATGATTTAAGCTGACATGGGAAAATATTTTCCAATTTGCTTAAAGAATATCAAACCTAACCAAAAGCTCCATTTATTTTGTTTTTCCTTTTGCACAAAATAAACTTAATTTTGTAGTAGTTTTATGTATTTTGGAATCATGAATCATTTACTTAAATTAGCTTCAATTTCATTACCTTTCTATAATCTGAATATATAATTGTTTGAGTTTATTTTTAACTTACAAGGAAACTCACAAGGGCAAGTTTGGCACTTCTTCACTTGTTCTGAGTTGTTTATATGATCAGATTCAGTTACTAAGGCTTAGATCCAGTTTATGTTCAGAGCTCTGGCTTAGGGCTTTCTTTTGGGCCTCTGCCTAGTTCTAAGGGGGCATGAAGAAAGACATTATGTTCATGTGATATAATGCAAAACCACTGAGCTCATCCGAGGTGTCAACCTCGGGGGCTAATCCTTGCTTCTTCCTTCCCAATGTGTAAAAATAAACATCCCAATCTCCGGCTTCTCTGATGGCACCAGGCACAAGTTGTCAGCTGATTCCTTTGTTCCTAAACATTTTTAATGACTGGAAATAGCAGTTTTTGCCTCATCTTAAAAAGGCAGCCTGTTTTATCCAAACTATTTTTAACAATTTCACAGCTAAAGATATGGTTTTAAGTTTCAGAGTTGCAGAAATAAAAAATAAGTTAATAAAGAATGTCAAAAGAAAAGGCTAGATCTTTGATGTGAGCTTTGAGAAAAACTGACCAATGAGAATTCCAGGTTAAATAGGGCAACTCTAGAATTATTTTATTCTTTCTCAACTTGCTTCTTGGGAAGCTTTCTTTGATCATCTCTACTGTGCTATATTCATCCTGGAGTATACGATAGTGCTCAATTCCAGTTGGAGACTTCAAGGTCTCATTGGAAATGTTAAGTTAGTACACATGAAATATATACAGAACCAGTAAGGGTAAACAGCCTGCTGCTGAGTTTAAGGGTAACAGGTGTTTGGAAAAGAAGAGAGACTGGGATCGGTGAAGATCAACATAATAAAAAAAATTTATGGAGGGAGTGGTGTTTGAATGAGGCTTGAACGAAGAACAGTAGGAGTTGCTGCTGCTGCTGCTAAGTCACTTCAGTCGTGTCTGACTCTATGCGACCCCATAGACGGCAGCCCACCAGGCTCCGCCATCCCTGGGGTTCTCCAAGCAAGAGTACTGGAGTAGGTTGCCATTACCTTCTCCAAGGCATGAAAGTGAAAAGTGAAAGCGAAGTCGCTCAGTAGTGTCCAACTCTTCGTGACCCCATGGACTGCAGCCCACCAGGCTCCTCCATCCATGGGATTTTCCAGGCAAGAGCACTGGAGTGGGGAGCCATTGCCTTCTCCGACAACAGGAGTTGGCAGTAGGCAAAGCAGTTAGAGGCAGTGGTTCTGTGAGCAGACAGAGCTCGGCCGCCCTGCGCTTTTGGGACCTATGGGGCTCAGAGAACTGAGATACCTTACCTTTCTAAGCCTTCTTTTCCTCATCTGTATAATGGTGTTATTACTATGAATAGAACCTACTTCATAGTTTTGCTTCTTTCATTTTAGAGAGTGGCAGCATATATGAAAAGTTCTTAGCTATGAAAGGCATTTATTAGCAGTAGACAGAGATGGAGACATAATGAGGAAAGAGAGTAAATCAAAGAACAAAGATGGGATGAAGTTTATCTGCAGATCTGTTTGGCCACAGTATGTGTGAGGGAGCCTAACAGAAATAAAACCAGAAAGATAAAGTAAAGAAAGTGAAGTTGCTCAGTCATATCCGACTCGTTGTGACCCCATGGACTGTTGCCTACCAGGCTCCTGCGTCCATGGGATTTTCCAAGCAAGAGTACTGGAGTGGGTTGCCATTTCCTTCTCCAGGGGATCTTCCCGACCCAGGGATTGAACCTGGATCTCCCACATTGTAGGCAGACACTTTACCTTCTGAACCACCAAGAAAGATTAAGTTAAAGTAGGACCATACCAAAAGAGCTTAGAGGCTTGATATACATATTCATATATTCATTGGGAAGATAATAAGCATCTACTGTGTCCAAGGTATTACGCTAGGTCCTGGGGATTCTGTGGTGAAGAGACTAACATCATTTCTGCCCTCATGGAATGTCAGTCCTTTAGGGAATATAAACATCAAAAAGGGGAAGTACAAAAGTTTTGAAAGCCTTTATACTGTTCTTGATCTTAAAAAGTTGATATTAGGAAAAAATCTTTTTTGACCATAAAAATAATTAACACCAAACTGTGAGAGATAAGGCACATGATTAGATATGACATACAACTCTCGGAGAGAGAAAAGAAAATCACTCTTGTATACATAGCATTAGTCAATCAATTGGATAGGAAAAAAAAAATCAGTTAGATCTGTAAAACCAATATGGAACTTCATAAAACTTTTGACATCATGTATACACAGCTTCAGTTAAAACTCTTTTGAAACCTGTGTGTGTGTGTGTGTGTGTGTGTGTTAGTCACTCAGTCACATCCAACTCTCTGTGACCACATGGACTATAGACAGCCAGACTCCTCTATCCATGGAATAGATATCCATGGGATTCTCCAGGCAAGAATTCTCAAGTGGGAAGCTATTTCCTTCTCCAGGGGATCTTCTGGAACCAGGGACTGAATGCAGGTCTCCTGCATTGCAGATGGATTCTTTACCATCTGAGCAACTTTTTGAAACCTGTGGTGAGTGAGTGAGTGAGTGAAGTCGTTCAGTCGTGTCTGACTCTTTGCGACCCCGTGGACTGTAGCCTACCAGGCTCCTCCGTCCATGGGATTCTCTAGGCAAGAATACTGGAGTGGGTTGCCATTTCCTTCTCCAGGGGGTCTTCCCGACCCAGGGATCGAACCCCGGTCTCCCACTTTGGAGGCAGATGCTTCAACCTCTGAGCTACCAGGGAAGCCTGTACTACCAGCTTTATCTGTCCTCAAACTTTGGGCTGGCTCAATCAGCATATTCCCAGTTTTCTGGTCTGAACCCGCTTACACTATGGCTATGTATATATCACCCCTACCGCTTCCCATGCCTTTCTTTATCTCATCATGTTTTTGTCTTTCTCCTTCACATTTTTTCCTCTGTGGTATAAGAGGGTATTTGGCCAAAATCCTTTTTCCTTGCACTCTTGCTTTCTAACACAACTCAATTCAAATAACATGAGTTATATCCCTATCACTGAAAATCCACTAACTTAGGTTTTATTCTCCTGGGGTATTATCTTGCCATAAGCCTGGAGGTTAAACACAAGATTATAAAGGTAGAGTTATAGTTGATTAAATATTATACCCTTATATTCTATATATCAAAGCTAATTTCAATCCCAGGCAGCTGGTTCACATAAACAGTGCCTTTCAAAACAGATCCTATGTATTAGTCAGGATATGCTAGTTTAACAAAAAACACTAACCTTTCTGTGACGATGCAGCAAAGGTCTGTTTCCCACACACAGCGCATGACCCAGAGGCTAAGGTAGATAAAGGGGCTAGCTTCCTACATGCTGCACTTACAAAAGAGCCTTCCAGGTTTAGCAGGGCAAAGAAGAGGGGAAAGAATCGTGCATAGGCCCTTTCTTTTATGCTTTAGGTCACAGGTGACACCACTTACTTTACTCTCATTTTTTCGGTCAGAGGATGTTAGATGTTTGTCTAACTTTAATGGGGCAAAGACATGCAATCCTCCCACGCTCCCAGAAGGATTGACATACCGGCAGTGTTTGTGAGTAATGTCTATCATATCCTATGAGACAAATAGTTCTGCCCATTTAAGAGACATGCTCCACAGAAATGCCATTTGTTTATAGCAGAGACATCTAAAGTGAACTGAGCTACAACATTTAACAATTCCCGGGTCATTTGTCACCTAGCAATTTTCTGTCAACCTCACTACCTCAAACATTCCCATTTCTTAAAAAATACTCTGGTAAATTCTCAAACAGCCCTGAATACAGAAGTTGAACATAGCTCCTCAGCAATTTTTAAGAGGAATGACAACCTCGTGACACTGACCAGTTTTCCCCATCATAGTCAGAGAGCATCTCCTCTTCTGCTAATTTACTTCAAGAGGCTTCAACAGCTTTTGGACAAATTCAGTTTCTGGTTTGTGCTAGGAGAGATTACATGACTCAGATTATTTAGGCTCTCCTTAATTTTGCTCTGATAATGTTCCCATGAACCTGGAATATTAATAGAACTGTTTATCATTTTTAGGGTGATTGTTTTTCTAAAAGTTGGCATGGGGCTTACTCAGAGTCATAGGTAATCTGAAATGCACGAATCATATCAAAAGTGACATTGCTACAGCTAAAAGAGGGAAAGCCAGTAAAGGGATTTAAAATGAAATTCTTTAGCTCACCACTGGTAACGTAAAACTCAAGTATAATCATGTTCATTAAGAGCTTCAAATTTAGGGATACAAACTATATAGACCCCTTTTCAGAAAGGACCTATCATTTTATTACACTCTTGCTTCAGAGCAGGTGTATTTGCTCTATCCTTAACTCCTATTGTTTGCCTCGGTTTGGGTTATATACATGTCAGTTTCATACACCATGATGTAAACAGCTTTGCTAGTGATAATCACTGTGGTCTTTTTATAATGACTATAAAGTGATAAAAATTATACTTTGCACTATGTACTTTTCTTCTAATCAGCTCAAAGCTTATGTCATAATCAATATGATAGCTTTTATATTGCTGTCTCAGTCTTTCATTGACATTCTAACACAAGCACCTGTCATAAACCAACTAAAGAAGAATGAGACCATTATGTCAGTCTCATTGATTCAAACTCAGTGAAAGTGGCCCATATGTCTCTAAGTCTTTTCAGCACTTTTCAGTTGGGACTTAAAACTGTTTATTGAGAAGAAAGATGTGTTGTAATTTTTCTTATAATGTATTTAAAACATAATATTTCTGCTCCTATTATAGAAATATGTAGCCACTGAATATCTCTTAGAAGGATGATTTTACTTAAAGATTTTTTTCCCTAGAAACTGTAGTGGGTGCTACCCTGCCTGCCTCTATCGTGTTAATTGGTCTGAAAGGAGATTCCACTGATGATCTCTATCTAAATCTCTCTGAATGAAGCACTCATATATCCTAATCTACCCATTTTCCTTGACTCAGTTTATTTAACTAGCTTAAGACTATTAATCACCTGCGTGTTGGGATTTTATCTCTTAATATGGACCCTTTCCATGCAGAGCTTAATATAAAGATTTGAATGTGTTGTATGCAGACTGTTTACTGAAGGATAATCTTGAAAACAGGAGTGAAAGAGCAAGGAAAGTAAAATAGGAAAATATATATATATATATAGATAGATATATATAATGCAATATATGTGAAAATAAATGTATTTGGTGCAATTTAGCCAGAGCATGCAGAGTGTGTCTCACAATTATTACAGTAGAAAAAGGGGAGGGCAAGTATATCTACTAACTCACCTTGGATATCAACACCCAGCTGTTCCTGGACTGGTTTTGTCCATAGGCTGAGCAGGAGCTGTGGTTTTGGAGAGGGTCTCAGGTAGAAAATGTGTCTACATGAGGAGGCTTTGGTACAGGATGTTGTCAGCCTGCAGCTAAGAGTATATAAAAGTGTGCCCTGCAGCTGTGGCTAAAATCAGAGGTAGGCTGCAGGGTGGGACATGAATCAACAGAATAAATTTGGTATTCATATTAAATATTTAAAAATTGACCTGTCATATCTTCTTATGAAGCATATTGGCCTACACAAACTGAAACCATTTTGAAAAATGTACGAAGAACTTTTGCAACCTGCTACCCAGAAATTATGACTTAGGCCTTAGAAACGTTAGATACCGTCTTGTTACTATTGTTAAGAAACCTGTGTATAAATCCATTCTTTCCATCATGCCTCCCCTTTAAAATATATATTTGATACCCTTTGAGCCCTGGTCATGGAACAACAGACTGGTTTCAAATAGGAAAAGGAGTATGTCAAGGNATGAAATCAAAAGACGCTTACTCCTTAGAAGAAAAGTTATGAGAAACCTAGATAGTATATTCAAAAGCAGAGACATTACTTTGCCGACTAAGGTCTGTCTAGTCAAGGCTATGGTTTTTCCTGTGGTCATGTATGGATGTGAGAGTTGGACTGTGAAGAAGGCTGAGCACCGAAGAATTGATGCTTTTGAACTGTGGTGTTGGAGAAGACTCTTGAGAGTCCCTTGGACTGCAAGGAGATCCAACCAGTCCATTCTGAAGGAGATCAGCCCTGGGATTTCTTTGGAAGGAATGATGCTAAAGCTGAAACTCCAATACTTTGGCTACCTGATGCGAAGAGTTGACTCATTGGAAAAGACTCTGATGCTGGGAGGGATTGGGGGCAGGAGGAGAAGTGGACGACCAAGGATGAGATGGCTGGATGGCATCACTGACTCGATGGATGTGAATCTGAGTGAACTCCAGGAGTTGGTGATGGACAGGGAGGTCTGGCGTGCTGCGATTCATGGGGTCACAAAGAGTCGGACACAACTGAGAGACTGAACTGAACTGAACTGAGCATAATTAAGGAAAAGGACTTTGCTCATCTCAAGGACATCTCCGCCTATACCTGTGCTGTGAGATACCCAGTACACAGACTGTGAGTGGAGAACCCTCTTCCACCTGGCAACATCCATCACGCTTCCAGAAAAGTAACAAAGACACATTTGGCAGAGAACACTTAGTGCATTTTATCAAATTATTGTGTATATTTAAAACTTTGTTTTTTTTCCGCTCTGGGGAATCGACTAGGAATTTTTGCAGTATTTGTAGTTCACTTATTAGTACGACCATGTAACAAATATCTGCCTTTGTTGTGTAGATCATGAATATCTTTTAAACTCCCAAGGCAGGGACTTTATTTCATTTATCTTTGTATATCCCAGCACCTAGCCTATAGAAGATAAATATTTGTGAAATATAAAATTGCATTCTTGACATCAAATGTCATGAAGGAGAGAAAAAGTCAAAAAGTACTGTTGAGTAATCACTGTGCGAGGAGTGTTTCAGGTAGATTAGCTCATGTAATTCTCACAATAAGCTTGAGGTAAGTATTATTATTAACCCTGTCTCGCCAATAGGAAAGCTGCAATCAAGGGAAATATAATATCTGGACTGAAGGCATAAGGCCAGTTAGTTGTGGACTGAGGATTTAAATCCAGGCATCCAGACAGCGAACTTTTGCAGAATATCCTTGTAATAGTTATCCTACTATGGAGAAGGCTAGAAGGAAGGGGACAGTATCTAGGATCCATGAAACCATTCTCTGATGTGAGATAATGTCCTTGCTGAATTCATACACTTCTGGCCTTTATTGTGCCCGCTCATACACCTCTGTCACTTTCTCATCAAACTGTACCTCCACACTCAGTGCACACCTTTCCCTGAGCCACCAGCTCCTCCCATAGATCAGTGTAGGCCATGGGCCAAAACACTTTGAGACTTTTACACTCACTTTACTGTCAATTTAAATTCCTGGTGTTCCTTTGCCGCACTTTTTTAAAATGCCTTTCCTTCATCAGATGAGACCCATTATCTCCTATTATCCTCAAAAGGGAGTCCTGCTTATAGTTACAGAATAAGAGCAAAACACTAAAACTGCAGGGGGGAGGGGACCTGCTCTGATTGCTACTGTGTCTTTTCTTCTAAAACAACATAAGTCAGTGCTTACAAGCATGAGCCAGATAGCCCATCAGACAGCCTGTGTCCTATTTCTAGCCCTGTCCTGTGACCTCGGGCAAGATATTTTACATTTCTTGGCCTCTGTTACCTCATAATGGGCATAATAAGGGTATTTATCTTACAGGATTATTCAGACCATTACATCAGTAATTATATTTTAGTAAAACTTAGAGCATAGTGCCTGGCATGTAATGACCCCTATAAAAGAATCAGATAAAGAAATATACTCCCATCCAGAAGTATACATGCTGGATATTCCATTGTTAATCTGAGTGTAACCCCATGAATAAATTCTTTGAACAAAGAGGACTCAAACAGTCAGCAAAAGCAAAAAAAAAAAAAAAAAGTTAGCTATAAAACACCCAAAACAACATAAATTCTCATGTGCCATTATCAGTATGTGATTCCTTAGATAAACTATCTTAGGTTCAGTTCAGTTGCTCAGTCATATCCAACTCTTTGCGACCCCATGGACCGCAGCACTCCAGGCCTCCCTGTCCATCACCAACTTCTTAGTGATGCTTCCTAAGGCCCACATGACTTCATTTTCCAGGATGTCTGGCTCTAGGTGAATGATCACATCATTGTGATTATCTGGGCCGTGAAGATCTTTTTTGTACATTCTGTTATTCTTGCCACCTTTTATTAATATCTCCTGCTTCTGTTGGGTCCATACCATTTCTGTCCTTTATTGAGCCCATCATTGCATGAAATGTTTCCTTGGTATCTAATTTTCTTGAAGAGATCTCTAGTCTTTCCCATTCTGTTGTTTTCCTCTATTTCTTTGCACTGATCANCTGTCCTTTATTGAGCCCATCATTGCATGAAATGTTTCCTTGGTATCTAATTTTCTTGAAGAGATCTCTAGTCTTTCCCATTCTATTGTTTTCCTCTATTTCTTTGCACTGATCACTGAGGAAGGCTTTCTTATCTCTCCTTGCTATTCATAGGAACTCTGAATTCAAATGGGTATATCTTTCCTTTTCTCCTTTTCTTTTTGCTTCTCTTCTTTTCACAGCTATTTGTAAGGCCTCCTCAGACAGCCATATTTCATTTTTGCATTTCTTTTTCTTGGGGATGGTCTTGATCCCTGTCTCCTGTACAATGTCACAAACCTCCATTCATAGTTCATCAGGCACTCTGTCTATCAGATCTAGTCCCTTAAATCTATTTGTCACTTCCTCTGTATAATTGTAAGAGATTCGATTTAGGTCATATCTGAATGGTCTAGTGGTTTTCCCTACTTTCTTCCATGTAAGTCTGAATTTGGCAATAAAGAGTTCATGATCTGAGCCACAGTCAGCTCGCCAAAAGCCTTATTTGCCTCTAAATTTTTCTCTTTCTCTCTCTCTCTTACTTTCTTTCTCTTTCTCCTCTCTGCAGCTGTAAACTGTTACTTCAAACTTTTACTATTCTACTTCCTATGTACAAACAACACCTCCAGAGTTAATTCATTGACAAGGTTTCCACTGAAGACGAAGCTGACATTAACATCTATAGTTCAAGTACACACAGTGCGATCCCTGCGGTGTCATATTGCCTCATAAACACCGACAGGCAGCACTTGTCCTTCGTTCTTATCTTTTTTTCCTTTAACATTGACTGCCCTCACCACCTGCAAAAAAGAACACCTTAAAAAGATTAATTATTAATTTGTTAAAAAGTCACTTCAAACACTCCAAAAGTCAATGTAGGAGGGGGAAAACCCCGTAACTGGCCGAATAGTTGCACTTGACATTGACTTGATCATTGTATTTATTCTTTTTTTCTGTCTCGAAAAACTAAAGGGCAGTTCAACTTTATGACATCTGAAATACAAATGCCTATGAGTTTAAGAATGTGCTGGTGTTAAAATATTTATTGGTTAAATCTGACAGTCATGTTCATAGTTTTATCTCCAAAGACCTGGGAAGCATATATTATTAAATGAAATATCTATGTTGGGAAGTTTTGCTATCAGAATACATAATTTTCTTATTTAGTTTCTTTGCACATACTTGCTCTAAGCTAAAGAATTTCAATGGCTNTTTCTTATTTAGTTTCTTTGCACATACTTGCTCTAAGCTAAAGAATTACAATGGCTTCTGGACTTTCAACTATTTTTTTTTTTTAATGTCTGTGGAACTGAGTATGCAATAAATCACTGTGATTGGCAGTTTTGGCATTTCTCAGAGGTGAATCTCTAGCACTAACTGTGGGACTCAAGAATTTCAACACAGGATATCAAGCCTGTCAGACACTATGTTTTCCATTTTTTGAAGCAAAATATCAAGTCACCTTGGCCCACATGCTCTGTCAAGTAGCTGTAAAAATTGACCTAAAAATCATCAGCTATCAAATATTTATAGTATGGGTATTTGGGATCTTTTCAAGCTCCAAAGAATTTAGTACATTTGACAAATATTTTTGGTGCCTAAAATGTACAAGATACTGCCCTACTCTCTGTCAAGATAAAACAAGCAGCCAACAAGAGCTGACATTTCCCGGCACTCACTCTGTGCAGGGCACTGTTCAAAGTATACACAAGTCATTAATTTGCCCCACAGCCCTATAAGAAGGTGACGTTTATTTCTCTCATTTGAAAAATAAGAAAACAAAGCCCAGAGAGGAAAGCAATTTGCTAGAAGTCACATGTCTCATAGGAGGTAGAACCAGGATTTGAACCCAGGCTATCTGAATCTAAAGCAGCTCTAATCATATTTTATCTTGGCCATTGAGAAGTTATAAGTATAATGGGAGGAAGAAAGGATGTAGGGTAAAATATATAAATAATCATAGATCACACCATAAGATGTAGCAGTAGAAATGTTATGGGGTAGAAAAACGGTTTGAACCCATTTTTATCAGAACTGAAACATCTTATTAAAGAAAGTGGCATATTAATTGGCACATTAGGGGTGGTTAATATTGCAAGATTTAGAGCTGGCTCAAGGCTTTCTCAGTGAAGGGAAAGGTCAGAATTGAGACACAGAGATGAAGAGGTAGGAGGCACGGTGGGAGAGCCAATGGTTCAACGTGGTACATTTGGAATACAGAAAGAACTTAGTGATAAGTCAACCTGGAGAGGTAAAATGAGATTTTAAGCAATTTAAGAATATTAAATACTAGCTCAAAGAGCTTTGCAACTTGGCAATGCTGAGGTTTTAGAATTTCTGGATGAGTAAAATGATTAAAGCACTGCTGGGGAAATATTTATCTAGCACTGGAATTTTAATATATTTATCATCTATTCCATTTTTAGTTTCAAACCATATGAGATGAAATATCTATATTAGGAATAGAAAATAGGAGGAAAAATGGAGATGAGAGGTACTTTTAGTAAAACCAAGATGAAGCTAGTTACTATAATGCTTATGAAGTTTAAGTGAATGCAGGGCAGAAAGTGAAGAAGAATTAAAGAGCCTCTTGTTGAAAGTGAAAGAGGAGAGTGAAAAAGTTGGCTTAAAGTTCAACATTCAGAACACTAAAATCATGGCATCCGGTCCCATCACTTCATGGTAAATAGATGGGGAAACAGTGGAAACAGTGTCAAACTTTATTTTGGGGGGCTCCAAAATCGCTGCAGGTGGTGACTGCAGCCATGAAATTAAAAGACGCTGACTCTTTGGAAGGAAAGTTCTGACCAACCTAGACAGCATATTAAAAAGAAGAGACATTACTTTATCAACAAAGGTCCATCTAGTCAAACTATGGTTTTTTCCAGTCATGTATGGATGTAAGAGTTGGACTATAAAGAAAGCTGAGTGCAGAAGAATTGATTCTTTTGAACTGTGGTGTTGGAGAAGACTCTTGAGAGTCCCTCGGACTGCAAGGAGATCCAACCAGTCCATCCTAAAAGAGATCAGTCCTGGGTGTTCATTGGAAGGACTGATGTTGAAGCCAAAACTCCAATACTTTGGCCACCTCATGCGAAGAGCTGACTTGTTTGAAAAGACCATGATGCTGGGAGGGATTGGGGGCAGGAGGAGAAGGGAGCAACAGAGGATGAGAAGGTTGGATGGCATCACCAACTCAGTGGACATGAGTTTGGGTGAACTCTGGAAGTTGGTGATGGACAGGGAGGCCTGGCTTGCTGCAGCTCATGGGGTCGCAGAGAGTCAGACATGACTGAGCGAATGAGCTGAACTTGCAGAATGGATCTGGAGAGAGAAGAGCTCGTGGTCAATGATCCCTGATTCCTCTCCTTGGGCCACCCTTGAGAATCACCAGAGGCACTTTCCATATCTCAGTGCTCAAGACACATCCCAGATCAGTTATATCAGAATCCCTGAGATTCTAATCCAAATGTCAGTGCTTTTAAAACTCCCAGAGAGATGTTATTGTGCTGCCAGGATTGAAAACTACTGCTCTAATAAGTTATATAACAAGACTTTGACCTTCAGGGCTGACGTGAGAATGGAAAAGAGGGAAGGAATCTGAAAGATAGTTTGAAAGAAAAATCAATACTGCTTTTTGAAAATGCTGGGAAAACTGTTCCCAGAGCTCCATTCCTTTTTTTTGTTTGTTTGTTTGTTTTTTTAAGTCCCTTTTCACACATGATATACAAGTTTGGAAAATTTGAAAAGCTTAATCAGAACGTGAAGCTTCATTGATGATGAGGCGAAAGGGTGCCCAGGGTGCGTGACTCATGCGACAGCGCCTCGCTCTCCTGTCTACACCTTGGAGTGACTATGGTCCCTCCTGTCTCCTTAAAGGGATTTTAGGAGCATCATATGCAATGATACAGAACAGAGACTCGGAGGAAAAGGCAGCACTGCATTCCTGTCAGCTATTGGTTTAAATAGAATCACACTGAGTAGGTTCACATTAAACTCATAACTACTCCCCTGGGTTGAAAAACTAACCTCCTGATTCCATGGTGTAAATCGCCTTTTGAAGGTGTTTCTTCGTTGAACCTCAAATTTTAGATCCATAGGTTGTGCTCACTGCTCGGCCGAGAGTTGACCCTTTTGCTACAGCAGAACCAACAGAATGACAATCATATAGAGAGTCCGTACTGGTTACCTTTAATTGAATAAGTGGCTGGACGTTAACAGCCAAGAGGTTTGCCCTGCTATCTTTGTGGTTATTTCCCGTGTTTTACATGGTCATGTTCAAACTGGCTGGAACAACAGGGCAGTTACAGTTACTCTACCCTTTGACTGCTGACCATTATCACTCTTAAAAACGGGTTTCAAATAAATTCAACTGGCCTACCAAACTTTAATTAATCAATTTTCTGTTGTGTTTTTACCAGCACATGAGGGAAAGAGATTAGAAAAGGGACAAAATGAGTTGGAACCGCTCCCTTTAAAACTGCAATGTGATTGCAACTTGCCTCACACCATTACCCTTTGAAATCATAACCAGTCTCACAATTATGAATATTAATTATTTTATCCAGTGCTTTATGTTCCCAACATGCTTTTCAATCACATTTAGTTAATCCTCATAAAATCCCATTGAGGCATGCTAGTGTTAATATTCTCATCTTATAGCTAGAGAAATCAAGGTTCAGAAACATTAAAAACAACTTGTAATTGAACAAGCCAGTTGAAAGGTGAGATTTTAAAGTCTATTTTTTTTTGTTGTTTTTTACAGCTTACTGTCCTCCCTAAGAAATTTTCATGTTAAACTGCTCACTGGACGAGTTTTCTTTCCTGTAACTCCAGAGCCTTACTGGGCCAAAAATCTTTACATTTGGTAATAGATCCATTAAGTAATCAATGATAGAATTTATAAAAAGTTACTTAAGTTCTCTGCAATTCAAGCATCTTTGTTAAAAAAAAAAAAAGTACTGATCCAGAAAACTGAGACACTGGGTCTAAGATAATTCCTGAAACACACACTGCTTCACATTGTGAAAGTGGTAAGAAGCAGAAAGCCAAGTGATGGGTCCAGGCCAAGAAAAAATTTATAGATGTGTGCAGGGGAAGTCAATGTTTTATGTTTTGCCGTTTTTTTCCTGTTTCTTCCCTCTCAACTGTATCAGTGTTTAACCAACAAAATTTATCTATCTGACATACTGTTACTGGCAGCCTGCTGTGGGTCAGGCACTCCGTGAAAATACTGGAAATATACAAGGACGTATAACAAATACACATTCCAGCCCTGTGGTTCACAGTTTAGTAGGGGAGATAGATACATACTCAGGCTGAGTGGGAAGCAAGGTGGGGTGAGAAAAGGAAGTACCAATTAACCAACTAGAGGAAGAAGGAGATCCCTGCAACAGAAGCTGAGACAGTCAGGTCTTCTGTGAGTGCGTAGAAGCTGCTGAGGAGAGAACGCAGAGCATTAAGGGAGGAAAAGAGAAAGTGGCGCTCTTCCTAGGGTGCTTGATTACATTCTAACAGGATACCAAATCATCCCTAGAAAGAGCAAGCCGTATTTTCCTGACCTGGGTCTTCTCTGCTATGTTTTGTTTGTTTTTCCGAATTTCAATCCATATTCAATAGCTCATTATCCATTTTTCGCAGCTCAAGTCTAAGTAGTCAGGGACCGCAGAAACATAGTATGTTTAAAAGGTGGACAGTTCTGAAGTTGGGAACCTCGAATTCAAGGTCACCAGCTGGAGGAAAAAGGAGAGAGAGAAGAAAAGAGAGAGAGAGAAGCAGCAACTGGCCCTGATATTTACAAAGGAGTGCTCTTGGATGTGATCACATTTGGACTGGGCCTTAAGAGCTTATTGTATCAAATGGATTAATAGTTGTGGAAGTGCTTTGTAAAATGAAGAAACTACACGAATAAATGCCATTATTATGGAGAGTGAGCCTTTAATAGAGATGGGTCCCACTCTTGCCAGGTCCGAATACAGCTGTGCTCTAGAGCTATCGGATCTGAAGGGAAGACAGAGATGAGAGGTCTGGGAGGATTTGAAAGACTGTGTGTGTGCATGGGCGTGTGACCTCCTTTAGCTCTGTTGCATTTCAGGGAGAATTTCCTGTGCCTGTTCAGCCGTAGCCTGCCTTTCCTGCAGGATATCAAGCTCCAAGTTTACAGTTGCTATCAGGGAGCCTCTTTGTTTGAACAAAGCCTCATTTGTTAGGAAGTGTCACAGATCAGCATGTATCAGATGCAAGATTGAATGTCCCTCAAGCACAAAGACATGCAAAGCTATGCCAGGATACCAGCAATGGGGCTTTTCACCATGAGAAAACAGATGGTCAGAGTGAAAAAGGCCAGTCTTTATGGCAAAGAAATTCTTCCAGCCCACACCCCCACCCCCAACTCCCCCCCACCAGCCCCATTTCCCCGTTCACCCTCCTCCCCCTACTCCTCTTTCACTCCATTGCACTGACGGAAACATTCGATATGCAGCAACATCATCCGATGTTTGTGTCTTTTTAATTAAACCAAGAGATCGGGAATAGGGACGCCCTTGTCTTTGTGAACAGATGATTTCAAAACGAAGATAATAGAACCTCTTTCTCTGCAGGCTTTCAAGAGGCTTGTGTGTAATTTGTCCTTTGCAAGAGCAATCAAAGATAACCGGTGTGCAATTGATTACGGGCTTTGTGTCCTTTTAATTACTTGTTTCTACACACTGGTTGAGTTACATGCTGAAAGCAGATCCATCTGAGTTCTTTCTAAGCTGTAGTGCTTTCTTTTGCTTACATGGTTTAATAATAAAGCTATTAGTAAGGCACCACCACGTAGAACAATCCTATCAGACTGAGATGGATCTTGATTCTTGCCTTTCTTTATTCTTTTAATAGGCTATTAGATGTTTTTATGGAAAACATGGCTAAAGAATGCTACATCATTGCTTAACTATACAAAAATATTCTACAATTTCAGGAGGGTAAAGTCTGCCTTATTCCCAAAGTAGAGTTCACAGGCCAGAAGGATTAGAGCTTATATAACATGTTTTCAGTTCTTTTTAATTGACAAAGACAACAGTTTTTCTTTCTCTTTACTGAATACTATCTATCAACTGATATAGCTAAAGTCTCTTGAAAAACCATAGAAAAAAAAATTTCAAGGTTAGCACAATATATAGATCAGATTTTTGTATTGTTTGTATTCCATGTACTGAAAAATGTTGTCAAGTAAGTAAATGCCAGATGAGAATATAGGAACAATTTTATTACTATTCTATGTTCTCCACCTAGGAGTTCAGAGAGATTAAAAAAGCGGGAGGGGGGAGCTTTTCAATAATAGAAAACTGATTAAATGTCTATTTACTTACCTACTACTAATTTATGCCCTAGAGAGAAAGAAAAGCTAAAAGTTGTAACCATGTAAAAGAAACCCATCTAATTTCAATATGTCGCTTCTGAGACTACAGCGGCTGAGATAGGAAAGGAGTGGAAAGTTTAGCAAAGTGTGTGATCCCCACAAAGAACACTAAATTCGGGGGCCTCGCCTCCTGTTTTATCAGATCTCCATAGACGGGAGCTCCCTGCATATGGTGAAACTAACCCACACTGTGAGGAAACCTGTGAGCTTGGATCTCCACCCACCTTCCATGCTCTCAGGTCCTGTAAGCATCACTTCTGCTGTGGCATTATATTCCTCCTCCTTCCCAGAAATGCTCTCTACTTTGCAAGCCTGTGTCTGTCTACAAAATGTCCTCAGCAACATGGGAAATATAGAAACTTACCTTCTTTGAAATATGATTCCTTCTGCCGAAACAGTTTGTAGTCTACGCAAGGAAATAAGTCTTAAACAAGTGAAATAGTCAATGAAATAATAAGTGAATATGTGCATATGATCCTACAACCCAACTCCTGAGCATATATCCAGAGGAAATTATAATTTGAAAAGATACATGCACCCCCATTGTTCATTGCAGCACTCTTTACCATAACCAACACATAGAAATAACCTAAATGTCCATCAACAGATGAATGGATAAAGAGGATGTAGTACATATATATGATGGAATATTACTCAGTCATGAAAAGAGTGAAATAATCCCATTTGAAGCAACATGGATGGACATAGAGATTATCATATGAAGTGAAGTAAGTCAGACATGGAACAACAGACTGGTTTCAAATAGGAAAAGGAGTATGTCAAGGCTGTATATTCTCACCCTGCTTATTTAACTTCTATGCAGAGTACATCATGAGAAATGCTGGACTGGAAGAAGCACAAGCTGGAATCAAGATTTCCAGGAGAAATATCAATAACCTCAGATATGCAGATGATACCACCCTTATGGCAGAAAGTGAAGAAGAACTAAAAAGCCTCTTGATGAAAGTGAAAGAGGAGAGTGAAAAAGTTGGCTTAAAGCTCAACATTCAGAAAACTAAGATCACAGCATCCAGTCCCATCACTTCATGGCATATAGATGGGGAAACAGTGGATACAGTGGCCGACTTTATTTTTCTGGACTCCAAAATCAATGCAGATGGTGATTGCAGCCATGAAATTAAAAGACGCTTACTCCTTGGAAGAAAAGTTATGACCAACCTAGATAGCACATTGAAAAGCAGAGACATTACTTTGCCAACAAAGGTCCGTCTGGTCAAGGCTAGTTTTCCCAGTGGTCATGTATGGATTTGAGATTTGGACTGTAAAGAAAGCTGAGCACTGAAGATTTGATGCTTTTGAACTGTGTTGTTGGAGAAGACTCTTGAGAGTCCCTTGGACTGCAAGGAGATCCAACCAGTCCATCCTGAAGGAGATCAGACCTGGGTGTTCATTAGAAGGACTGATGCTGAGGCTGAAACTCCAATACTTTGGCCACCTCATGTGAAGAGTTGCCTCATTTGAAAAGACCCTGATGCTGGGAGGGATTGGGAGCAGGAGAAGGGGACAACAGAGGATGAGATGGCTGGACTGCATCACCGACTCGATGGACATGAGTTTGAGTAAACTCTGGGAGTTGGTGATGGACAGGGAGGCCTGGCGTGCTGCAGTTCATGGGGTAGCAAAGAGTCAGACACAAGTGAGCAGCTGAAGTGAACTGAAGTCAGACAAAGCCAAATACTATCTTTGTATTATAAGTCACTTATATGTGGAATCTAAAATCTGATACAAATGGACTTAATAGACATAAAGACTTAATAGACAAACAAACTAGACTCACAGACTCACAGACTTGTGGTTTCCAGGGCTTGGAGGTGGGGAGGGACAGATTGGGAGTCTGGGATTATAGATATAAGGTATTATAAATAGAATGGATAAACAACATGATGCTTCCCAGGTGGCTTGGATGGTAGAGAATCTACGTGCAATGCAGGAGACCTGGGTCCGATCCCTGGGTCAGGAAGATCCACTGCAGAAGGGCACGGCAGCCCACGCCAGCACTCTTGCCTGGTTAGAATCCCATAGACGGAGGAGCCTGGTGAGCTTCAGTCCATGGGGTCGCAAAGAGTCAGACACGACTGAGCGACTAACACTTTCCCTTTCACCTGCTGTATAACACAGGGAACTATATTCAGTACCCTGTGGGAAGCCATAATGGAAAAGAATATGAAAAAAAAAAAACATATATATGAAGCGCTTTGCTGTACAGTAGAAATTAAGACAACGCTGCAAATTAATCATACTTCAGTAAAATAAATTTTTAAAAAGTAGACATGATGAATTCTAACTTAGAAGGAGCTCAGTACACGAAAAGCAGACAAATGAGACCTCAGACTAAGTGGGATGGAAGCTGTACTGAAGCATAGATAGGTATGGAGACGACTGGGAGAGGAAGAGCAGAGAAAACATTCTCAAACGAGGCTTCATGAGGCAGTGAGGAGTAGAGCAGGAGGTATGAATAGGAAGAAGTGGAAAATTAAGAAGCGCTGATAATATCAGCCCTTCAATTACAAAGATTCTCAAATGTCAGACATTCGTTTTGAAAAACAAATATTTATTTAGTGCTTTCAGTGTGATAAGTGTTGAGCTAAGTACTGGAAATGATCAAAGGAGCAAGATATAGTTTTTGTCCCCATGAAAATCACCATCAGATGGAAAATACAAGCTCAGCCTTTCAAATGTCCTAAATTACTGTGCCATTCCAGCAGAGTTTCATAGCTAAATTAATAAAATAATACTGTTTATTCAATATGTTTCTCTTATACCGAGAATAATGGATTATCTTTCTGATAGCTATAGCACATAAATATGGTATGCTCCTCCATGTTGGTTATTCATTCAATTTTATGAATCTTATCATGTTTCTCTTTTGTTTCCCCTTCCAACTGCGTGTTTTCATCAGCATTTTCTGTCTGCATTATCACAGAATTTCATTTAGCCTTTACTGGATCTCTTCTCTGAGGTTTAGCGGCTTCCCTTGTGGCTCACACAGTAAAGAATCCACCTACAATGAGGAAGACCTGGGTTTGATCCCTGGGTTGGGAAGATTCTCTGGAAGAGGGCATGGCAACCCATCCAGTATTCTTGCCTGGAGAATCCCCATGGACAGAGTAGCCTGGCAGGCTACAGTCCACAGGGTCGCAAAGAGTCGGACACACCTGATCCACTAACACTTTAACTTACTTTCTCTGCTGTTCCATATTATCAGAGTTCTTCCACAAGATTCAGTCATTTGTACATCTCCTAAAGATTTTATTAAACACACACATACCCCAGATTCTTAGAATGCCGGAGCGTTGATGTGATAACCACGGTAATCTGATCTTTAGGGAACCACACCTAAGCATTTTAATAAATACACAATTTAATGAGATACATGTCTAAGCACAGCATTTATATAGTTCTATAACAGAGTTATGATTTAAGCACTATGAGAGTAGGGAATGAGGGGGCAACTAGCATGAAAAACGTGGAGGTAAATTTGATAAATTTCTTTGGGTGTAAAATGAGTGTTCATATAATATAATCTAAAAACAGATACTAGAAATTCCTATCTCCTCTGCATCTCTTCCTTTGATGAATCTTCTAAATTATTTAGAAATGCAGCATTTCTTATTTCCTTCTCTTTCAAATGTCCGCCCTACAGACCGTGCGTTGTCAGTGGGCTCTGATGCAAATCGCTTCGCAGCAGAAACCACTCTGCCATTATACTCTAATTTGCAGCCAAGCTGGCTTTCAGCTGGTGCCTTGTCCTTGGGCTATCATTCACTGTCAGGGACTCTCCAGGGTGCACCAGCTGTTCTCTTAACAGAGAGAAGGAGGGAAGCAGTCATATGTCACTGATTCCCAAAAAGAGCCTGCCTTGACTACCACGATTCCTCCTTGGTTCCGGGACTGATAATCATGTATCCAGGATCAGAGCGGCCTCTGGGCAAACAGGTGAAGTACATGATATTTTCCTTAAACATCTCTTGTCCTTTGGCCCTACTTTCTACCACGTCTCAAGCTGGACTTGGCCGTTCCAGAACTTATTCCAGCTACCACCCCTAGATAAAAATTCAATCTATTAGAACAGTGATTTTCAACTGAAGGGTTAATATTTATCCCCGAAGTATACTTTACATGAGTGGAGTAGGTGTAAAGTCTCGCATACAATTTCAGGTAACTTATAAGACTATCCTTGAAGCCAGCCTAGGATAAGAACTGCTGCCTCAACCTTCTTTCCTGTTCTCTCTTTCTTCCTCTCTCCATCCTTTTTCCCATTTTCTCACATTTCATTCTCTGATAAGAAAAACATTCCAATCAAAATCATGAGAAAGTGTTCAAAAGGATTTTCACTATATTTTTGAAACCCAACTCGCTTTTTTAGGAAAGTGTAAGTAAAATAACTGAAAATAGAGCTGGTTAAAGCCAAACTTCAACTAAAAGGAACCATGGATTTATTTCTTGTGTATCCTCTGCCCACATAGCTGCTGTCGAAATGACTGCAATAAACTGGTCTTATGAAGCTTTGGGTATAGCACATAAGGAGTTCTGAAGAGAAATTTCACATTTTTCTTCTTTTTGAGGGTAATTAAATATCAATTTAGAGAGACTAATGGTTAAAATTTGCTCCCCTTTGGACTGAGCAATGGTGATTCAACTTTAACAGCTGCCAACTGCCTCCCAATGATTATGTTTTCAAGAAGCAGCGTTTGTTTTATAGCACAGCTGCAGGGGGTGCTTGCTTATCTGTGGGCAGGATTCTGCAACAGCCAACTAGGAATCGCCTCTCTCCTATGACTTTCAAAATGTCTGGGGCCTTCTCCAGGAATGGAAAAAAAAATTTTTTTAAGGTTAGTAAGAGCACACCATAGGTAATACATGAACAAAATAATTAAGAGCTAAAGGAAAACGGAAAAAAAAAAAAAAATACATACAATACTATGTTGCCATCCCATTCTAGTATCCCAGTATCCTAGTATCGTTATCACGGGCTTCCCAGGTGACACAGTGGTCACCTGTGCTCCAAGGACTCCTGTCGATGTAGAAGACACGGGTTCAATCCCTGGGTCGGGAAGATCCCCTGGAGAAGGGAATGGCAACCCACTCCAGTATTCTTGCCTGACAAATCCCATGGGCAAAGGAGCCTGGCGGGCTCCATGAGGTAGCGAAAGAGTCAGATGTGACTTAGCAACAACAGGAAAACCGTTGGACACAACTTAATGACTCAACAACAACCCTATGCATCTCATTTGAGTATTTCATGAGCTGGATTAGCCTCAAAATTCTATAAGATGGATTCACTCCAAAATTCTGATTAATTCCTCTTGATAAAATACTTTAAATGATCTTATCATTTCTGTACTAAACTTTTAAAAAACTGAAAATATTCTTTTCGAGCAATTGCTTTGGGTGACGTCTTAGCTGACCTTGGGTCTTTGTTAGGATCATTTAAAAAAAATATGATCATAAAGCTAAAAAAATCTTTCTTGGCCCTTGAATGGAAATTTTTCAATGTGTGAAACAAAATCAGGCCATGTCGGTCCTATACCCCAAAGCAAAAATGACAAAAATGTATCGCTGTATCTCCCTTGATGCCTATTTCAAACATTGCTAATTGTTTATATTTTCTGCTTAGTCCAGACACAATGTCAGAACGCTTCTGAACATAGTTACACATGCATTCAAACCAATTGTTTGAAAGTGACACATGAGATAAAGCTCAATCTCTGTCTCTGTGCTAGATCATTGATAGAATCACTGGGCCATCGCAAATGCAGTAGAACTACCTGTCTGACACTGGATTGAGCACAAGGGTCCAATGTAACTGCTTCTCTCTTCCATAAGACAGGGGCCGGGGTGGTACACCCCAGCCTGTGGGCCAAATCTGACTGTACTGTTTTTGTATGAAAGTCTACTAGAAAAAAAAGACCATATCCATTTGTTCACGTGTTATGCATTGCTACATTCCCTGCTTTGAATTACATAAACCAGAAATTACACAAGCTAGGTGCAGTTAGGTCTTTTCACTTTTATACAACAATGACAGGTATTCCAGAACTTTGGATTCTGATTTGTCACCTTGGATATCATTATCTCCTCCAAGGACGTCAAAAGTTTCTATGTTACAAGAAAGAACAAAATAAGAGACTATTGGCTTACAGATCCCAGTGGTATTTGTATGTTAAGAGCCATGAAACCATGTTCCTAGCACTGAAAACAGACACGCAGTGTGATATCAAAGGTTCTAGTCCCTTCCCCTACCCCCGCTTCCCATCAGCTCTTTCCCCAGCATGGAGATTCAGGCTTGACTTGTACATGTTCTGGAGGCTTTTTCTAAGCAGAGAAATTACTCCCCAGTGAGTTCTCTGGTCAAACACCATGCAAAACCTATCTGCCATTCTTGCTGTGGCCGGCCTGAGGGTCACGAAAGCCCTGATAAGGAGGTATGCCTGTAAACACCATTACACTGCAATTATAAATTCTTATATGTACGCTGCTGTACATGGCTTCCCAGGTGATGCTAGTGGTAAAGAATTGGCTTGCCAATTCAGGAGACACAAAAGACATGGTTTTGATCCCTGGGTGGGGAAGATTCCCTGGAGGAGGAAATAGCAACCCACTCCAGTATTCTTGCCTGGAAAATTCCATGGACAGAGGAGCCTAGTGAGCTACAGCCCATGGGGTCACAAAGAGTTGGACACGACTGAGAGACTGAGCCAGCATATATACAAGCTGTTATATGGGGCTTCCCTGGTGGCTCAGATGGTAAAGAATCTGCCTGCAATATGGAAGACCTGGGTTCAATTCCTGGGTCAGGAAGATCCCCTGGGGAAGGGAATGACTACCCACTCCAGGTTTCTTGCCTGGAGAATCCCATGGACAGAGGCTACTGTCCATAGGGTCGCAAAGAGTCAGGCGTGACTGAGCGACCAGCACAAACTGCTATATCCATTTATGTCTGCCAACTCTGATAAATCTAATCATTCTTTCAATAGCATTCAAACAATAAAATGTCTTGTTACCTTTATGAAGCATCAAATCAAAATATTTCCTTCAGGAGCTTTAAGACACAAAGAAGAGAAAAGGGTGGGGTCAAGTGGGGAATTAATGTTTCTTGAACATCCCCGCTATGCCTTGAGCATTATGCTTTCCTATGCACAACTTCATTTATTCCTCATGGCATCCTGTGACACAGAAATGATTGTATTTATTTTATTGAAAGCTTCCTGACATGAATGAACCCAGCAGACAATTGGTCACAACATTGCTGACTAAACTAATGAAACCTCACTTAATGTTTTTTGCAGAGTCTGAATCCTGTATCGCTGTGGAGTGCCATAGATATTTTTATTGCTGTTATTCCAAAATTCTGATATCAGAAGAGAAGGAAATGCAGGGAATAGAAAAAGAAAGGGGGAAAGGTAAGGAAAGTGTTGGGGAGAGAGGCAGTGGACAAAAACCTTGGGAAAAATTTAAAAGTTATACATTTCTCATGCTCAAGCTTATTGTTAAAGCATATTCCCAAAAGATAATCCCATCTCTAGCTGAGGAACCAGACAAAACCACATGTGTCAGCTATGAGCAGATGTATATTCCACAATATGTGTTGGGAGATAAAAGTCCTTTGATGGGAACTTTAAACAATGTGGCAGCCTGATATTACTTAATTCCACCATACCTGACATGCATAGGACACATTTCTGAGAGGTTTTTGCTGTGGCAAGAATAAAAGGATCCCAAACAGGAAATTCCTGCTGGGGTTCTGTAGCTGAGTCTATTGTGAATACTGCAAAGTCAGCTTAGGCAGCCTAGCATTGTGGAATGGCTAACTGCTCACAGTATGTCTGTTCCTTTGCAAACCCATGTGAATTCACCACAGAGCCTGGTGTTGCTGGGACTGAACTCTGCACATAACAATGAAGACTTAACAGCAGTCCACTGTGGGGGGAACAAGAGGTCAGGGGCAGCCTCTGCCTCTTTAAGAGGCATTTTCCAACTGACTGGCAAATGCCCAGCATTTCAATCCCTGCTTAGCAAGGAAAGGAAATGAACTGCAACTGTATTCCACAGAGTTTTAACTACAGACAGACTTGGTGGATATCTTTCAGATTTACTCAGCTTTATTCTATATATTCTTCTACCAGTTTAATTTGAAAGCAACAGCCTTCAACAAAACCAGCACAGATAACATTCAAATAATTTGACTGTTTTTGCTTTTTCCCAGCTGCACACGTTTCAGAAAAGGGCAGAGTCAAGGATATGATGGTATACTGGAGATTTTTCTTTTCTTTCTTCAATCCAGATTTGGCCAATCAAGATTAGCAGTTAAACTGTTTTCTTTTTAGGACATTCCCAGAATTCGCTGATCCCTAACAACCGTTGTTTGTCCGCACCACCCTTCCAGCAGTTACAGGGAGTGGTGAAGAGCTTGAGGTCTAGAGACAAACCATCTGAATTCACATTCTGGCTCTGCTACTTTGTAACCTTGGGCAATTAATTAGCCTCTATAAACCCCACTTTTACTCATCTATGAAATGGGGGGATTCTGACTTGTAGGGCTTTATGAAGTTCAGTGAGCTAATGCAATCAAAGCATTTAGCTGAGAGCCTTGAATAGAAAAAGAAAAGCTCCCTCCCCGCCACCGCCCTCTGCCCCCCAGTACGTGTGTGCGTTGTGTGTGCGTGTGTGTGGGGGGGGGGTGGTTGTTGCTGCTGTAATCTTTTGTTCTAATTGTCACAGTGCTTTATGGTCCCATTTTTAAAAAGTCTTACGGAAACTTCTTATTTTCCCTTTAAATTTGAACAGTAGACAGGGTTTTCTTTAGAGCTAAAGATCATAACCCAATTCCCCTTCCCATGATCTATGACCCCCACCTAAACCATTTCTAATAGTGTTTCCTAGTTCCCCAGGAGTCCAACAACAGACTGTTACTATTTCCTTCCATCTTGCAATGCAGTATCCTTCCCTCTAGATCTAGCAGTAGGAAAAACTATGTAAGAGGGAAAAGTACAGGTGAAAAAAATAGAGAAAGTAAAGAAAACTAGATATATGCTATACTTGCCTTGTTAAAAGATTAGTATACATCTTATCCTGGTATCTCATTGTGGTGATTGAGAGTAACCATTTATTTGATACTTAGGTCACTTGCATTAGAAAAAGAAAGAAATTATAATTCTTTTACTTTCAAATCCTATTTTAGTACAGCTATACATACTTTTACACTTAGTACTTGATAAATGTTAAGCTGTTGGGTGGCTTTAATAGAAAACTGGATCTATTTTATTTATTTATTTTTTTGGATCTATTTAAAAAAAAACAAGTCTATCCCTAAAAATAGCAACACCACCTTCTTGAGGCTTTCAGCATTGAGTCACTTGCTTTCACAAAGCAATGCCTTCTGCCTTCAGTCATTTACTTTGGGGTATTCAATCCCTGCAATTCTTGATCAGGAAAAAGAAAAAGACTGTAAATCATGGCAACTAGAGAAGGAAAAAAAAAAGAAAAATGACTCTGATGTGCTGAAGACTTCTGTGTGAAATGCCCACCATCCTCTCCATTCACTCTGAATTAAGCAAGTGGTGCATGACATGAATGGAAGCTGGATGAGCAGAAGGAGGTCTACAATCGTGCCCATCTGGTATGCAGGTGTTTGCACAGAATCTCCCCAGCCAGACTTAAAGGGGGCAGCATTTTTGTGGAGCTGACTCCACACTAGGACAGAGAAAGGAAGAGAGGGGGACCACACATTATAATAAGTGATGCTATTCTCAGTTTACCGCCTACCTTCAAAGAATTGTCCTGAAATTTCATCTGCATCGAGATCTCTTAAGAAACTTTGTAAAAATTCAGAGGCTTGAGCCCTTCCCAAGAGATTTACTTTCATTATATACCTATGGCATGTTCTGGAAATCCGCTTTCAACCAACATTCTAGGTTATTCTAATATAACCATTATTTAGTCTCTATTTTCAGAAGCACATCTTTAAGACATAGAATACAATGGATAAAGAACATCTAGAAAATAAATACTTTTACAGTTTACAGCCATTCTCATTGTGTGAATATTGCCTACATAATGCCTGTAGCATTCACAAACATATTAGAATATTTAACCAGAAAACTAGAAAAAAAAAAGTGTTCACACAAACTCTGAATATTATAAAACCTTTTAAAAGTAATGTGTGTCCTTATTTACTAGGTCCAATACCTACAAAGGGATACTAAGCACAAGTCAAGTTTGGAACGCTAGTGACTCCTTACACCTATCATAAACCTTCCTTACACCTATCATAAACCTTGGCCCAATTTCACTTGATTCTTTTGGTAACAGGTAATATATCCTGTGTATTGGTGTTTATTGTCTTTTTTTTTTTATCACTATCAAATATGAATGAATGTCCCCTAAAGATTCTTCTCTGAAACAGCTCTCAACAACCAAGAACCACTCACCTACCTACTCACTTATCCCAAGATTAGGAAATAGAAAAGATGAACCTAAGAAACATTCAAAAGCCAGATCATATAAGTATCTTTGGATCAGGTTGAGTTCAGACTTTCTTCAGTAGGTGATGGGAAATCATTAGAGGAACACCATGATCCCAGTTATTTCATGGATCTCACATAGACTATACACTTTAAGGGTTTTGTGATAAAGTACATGAACAGATTCTGCTGAAAATAAAAAGGTTATGTATTAAATAGCATATTGATATGGTAAAATTACAAGTCATTAATTATTCAGACATCAATGAACTCCTCCCTCATCTAAAGAAAAAAGAATGTAGCACTTCTTATTAGCCTTAAGAATACAATTCTAAGAGTAATGTCCATTCAATAAATATTTATTTCGTGCCCATATTATGTTAGGCACTGTGCTGGGTGTTGAGAAGAAAAGCAAGGAGGCTGTCCACTCTCAGGGTGTTTACAGTCTACTGAGGCAGACATTGAATAAATAATCCAACAAGTTGTGGGTTTTCCACATGTCTCTTTGCTATTCCTGCTATTCCTAGCAGTATGATGCTTTGATATCTTTTCAAATGGAAGGCTTTTCTGTATTCCTTCTGTTTTAAGGACTCCTAAGCAATCATCAGAGGTCTCAAACTGCCTGCAGACTTATTTTTTTTGGCCCATACAATGCTGAGGTCCACTGGGTTTTTTGTTTTTTTTTTTTTTTAATTTGAATTCATTTCCAACATAAAATATGAGCTTCCAATTTCTCTTGAATATTTGGCCCTACTGAGCCTCAGTTTCCACAAGGCAACAAGTGTCTGGAGCTGAGTAGCAGCTGCCCTTTTCAAAAGTAATATGTTCTGTCCATTTGGCCAACTTTAAGCCCAGTCCCTATCACCTCCTGACATGCAGATCAAGAGTCTGTTGGCATTGATCACCTTGAGGTGATCTCCCTTGAGGTGCTATTTTTCTTACCCTGGCTCAGTTCCCTCATCAGCATTCCTTACCAGACTCTCCTAGACAGTCGAGTTTGCAACTGCCACTCTACAGAGAAAAACTTGGCAATCATTTTACAAAATCCTCTTCAGAGTGTTCCTTACCCTGGTTCTCCTGCTCATCAAGTCTCTAGACTAAGTACATAATCAGATGTTGTTCAACACTCATTTTATTTCTTTAACTGTTGCTTCAACTTTGCAAGTGTGCCTTTTTCTTAAATCCATTTAGTGCACACAAACCAGATTGCTCATTGATTAGCCCTGAATATGACCTATTTTCTGTTACATTTCTTACATCCTACTAGAATCTCTCCATCTAGAACACGTGCCAGCTCTCCAAACTCTGACTGTCCACTTGCATCTGCCCTCAGGTCCAGTTCAACTACACTACCTTTTCCCCTAGAGCCATCCAGACTTCTCTAGCCTCCCCCTATGAGCTGTCACACTCACCTGAACCTCTGTAAGTCCCCTCAAGCTTTTACCTTACCTTACAATACTGCTTTCTAGGTGGCTCAGTGGATTAAGAATCCGCCTGCAGTGCCGGAGATGCGGGAGACGCTGGTTCGATCTCTGGGTTGGGAAGATTCCCCTGGAGGAGGGCATGGTGACCCCACTCCAGTATTCTTGCCTGGAGAATCCCATCGACAGGGGAGCCTGGCAGGCTGCGGTCCAGAGGGTCGCAAAAAATCGGACCTGACTAAACAGCCTGAGCACACACACACTGCTTTCTATCTGTGAGCTCCTTGAAAGTGGAATCCTGTCTAATTTATCTTCCTTTTCCCATTAGCAGAGTGCCAAGCAGAAAGCACTAATCATTTGTACAATAAATGAAGAGAGATTCTACTTGAAGTTAACTGTAAAGCAAGGAGCTGAAAGTATGTAACTCCCTCTAGGATACCGATGGTTGTTTTCAACGCTCAAGCTGCACAGACGTGCGTTTGTTTGGGGCCTTGTTTTGTATTTGTTTGACCTCTTACTCCCACCACTTGCTTTCCCATACATGTGTCCAGTGGAAACATGCTCGTTCACTCCATGTGTTTTGCCAGTTTCTTATTTCATAATCTAGTCCAGTAGATTATTTTTTCATTAAAATGTTACACAAAACAAATTTAATTCTTGGTTCTAGATTAGTGCCATAACAAACTTGGGGATTTTTCTTATTTTTACTTGACTATAAGCCCTTTAGGGTAAGAACACTTACCCACCATGTCTTCCCATATCTTATATACTATGCAATAAATGTTTTTGTAATAAGTGTCTTTACTCTATTTTTAGAATCTGGACATTGAATTCTCAAGCCAGAATATACCCTTGTAATTTTGGAATAGGTAGTACTTTCTACCCATTGTAAAGGTAATGTGCTTTTCTCTAAAATGAAAAAAAGAAAGGCAAAAGTGTATGCAGAGACATCAAATTTCTTAACCAAGTTTTCACACTAGTTAGTGTAATCATCTGTACTATTTAAGTTGTGAACAGAATGAGCAGAAAATAGAAGTGCATTTTGAAAAGTGATCTTGTATAACCACCTGCTACTCTAGGCAAGGGTGTCCTGAAGTCTCCAGTCATCCATTAAGCTTCTCAACTGGCCCTGCTTGAGAGCTATGTGCTAAAGCACCGAAAGTGCACATACAAAATGTCCATTTGCCACTTAGCAGTTTCACTCCCAGGGTCAAAGGAGATTAACTTTTTCTTTTTATAAGGCAACCTTTCAACCATGAGCTTGCCTCCAGCAGGGCTGCCTCCATGCTCCTGATCCTTACCTTCTACGTCAGCCCAACACATTTTTATTTTCTTTGAAAATAAGAGTAAATAAATAAAAATAAAGACAGTTTTTTCTTCTAGAGAGTAAGATTTCAGAGCCTAAATAGCCCACAGGCAGATCACCTACAACTACCAAAGTTAGTCATAGGGTCCAACTTGGCAAATTACAATGCACAAGCCTGCTTTTTCAGTTCCAACCTGTTTCACACTCAAGCTAACCCAGCTATTTGCCTTATTCCTAATTCCATGGGAAAACCAAAGCCTTTCTGGCTGAATCCCAGACACAACGCCCTCTATTCAAGGCAGAGCTTCGGTTCTGGCATTGACTAGAACACCCACGCTGGTAGCTGCCCCTTTGGTTGTCCCTGTCACTGGACACTCTGAGTGCCTGTCTTAAGCACCCAGGCCAGGCCTGTTTCCACTGATTGCTGTCCCCTTCTCTGCTTAATTCACAGCTCATTTCCTCTGTCTTTGCTGTTTCCAGGCAGATTCACTTGTCCTCTTTCTCTTGCAAACCTAGGCAACCACACTGCGTCTTGAGCTCATTTCCTGATGTCAGTCAGCTTCAGTGCCCCTTAATCTTCTGTCAATAGATGGGAAGACACTTTTTGATTGGTGGCCAAACCTTTGTGGTTCTAATCTAAGGGATAAAGAGGTGAGCAAAGGCTAAAAGGAACTTAGGAGGCATTAATGTACTTTGGGTAAGGAAAGTGAACGCAATGTAGAATGCGGAGAGAAATAAGCCACTAAGTTTAGAGTATTAGTTATTCAGTCTGTGTAAATAAAAAGCAGACTCTAAGGCAGTATTTCTCAAAATGTGGTTCAAGGGAACACCTATCTTAAAATCATTTGTAGGAAGGTGGTGTGGGGGAGGAGAAAAGACTGCTTGATCAAGTCCTGGACTCTACCCCAGACTGAATTGAAACCTCTGAGCATCTACTAAGAATATGAGTTTTTGATAAATTCCCAGTTCTTTCTGTAATGTACTTTCAAATTTAAGAACACTGTACACTTGTCTATATTATCCTTTGAAAGTAGTTCTTTATTGTCTGCTGATGAGTGTTTAATATTTAAATTTTTTTCTATACTTAGTATAGTATTTAATAGATGCTCTTATGTGTAAAGCATATGCCTGCAATGAGGGAGACCAGGGCTCAATTCCTGGGTCAGGAAGTTCCCCCAGAAAAGGAAATGGCAATCCACTCCAGTATTCTTGCCTGGAAAATCCCATGGACAAAAGAACCTGGCAGGCTACAGTTCATGGGATCACAAGAGTCAGACACAACTTAGCGTTATCTTTTTCTTTCTTTTCTTATAGGCACTGGGAGACATAGCAGAGAATGAATGGAAAAATTCCTTCTTTGTGAATCTTACATTCTAAAGGGAAAACAGAGACCTGTAGTCATCACAACAAGAAAATAAAATGAAAATTAAAGAAGAGTTTTAGCCACTTCCTGGGGAACAAAGGTTACACACACACACACACACACACACACATATATATATATACACTCACACACAAGTATACTAATATATATATATTTATATGTATTTCTGTATTCACATATAACAATAAAACATACAAGAAAAAGTTAACAATATTTAGAATGATTAATGTTCTTTCAATTTCCAGAAGTTACTTTAGAATATTACTGCAGATTCTTCTAAAGTCTTTTAGAATATAACTTTAAGGGATTGTGTCTAGGCTATAAAATATATATCTGTTTGCAGAGAGAAAAATTCTTAGTGACAAACATAAATCTTAATTCACTCCATCACACAGCAGCATCAAGAGAAAGCCTGTGAGCCAGCAGTCACCAGGCGCATGCCCAGAGTAGACACAGGCTTGATGTATGCACATGGCTGCTCCGAGGCTTCAGATTAAACCCTTACCACCCAGCCAGCCCTAGACTCACTTGAGATTGCTGGTTCTACACTCCACCATTCCACTACTGACGTATAGGAGAGTCACGAATGTATGCTTCTCTGGATTTAAATAAAAATTAGTGTGGGAAGGAGGTGAAAGCATAAAAGCATCTGCTTTTGCTTTTGCAGCCTCACTCACCTTCTTTGCTTTTGCACAAAGACATGTTTCATTTGGGGGTGTGAATACATGTGTGACCAACATGAACACTGAGGACTTTAAAATCAACCAGCGATCCCTGGACCATTGCAGCTGTGTTTCTACTTCACAGGGCCTCTGAGGGACTGCTGGGAGCAGGTGTGAAGCTCCAGTTTATTAACAAGTTAAGTCAGTGTTGTTGTGCATTTTGAGATGCCTAATAGACTGACCAGTCTCAATGAATATAGAATAGCACTGCACCAGCAAGACACATAAAAAATTGAAATACTACCATTATTGCTATTAGAAACAGCACCTGTTGGATGTGTACTGCATTCCAGGCATTGTGCTACGTAATTTAGAAGCATCGTCAGGTTTATTTCTTTAGATAAATTAGTAAAAGTAATTTTTTCTAGATAAGGAACATTGAAGTTACAGCTGTGAGAATCCAATTTGTGTCAAACAGTCTCTAGTTGTCTTCTTTATATGTTAGTTTAAATTCCTTGCTTTGCCTTGCCAACAGAGGTTACGATCGGAGATCGGAGCCCTGCCTGTATGCTGACTACAGTATAACCCATGAGGCTTGATTATCCATGAAAAGTTTCAGAAGGCTATCAACTCCACCACAGCAGGTGGAATGTTAACATTTATTTTTGCTGTGTTTTAAGATGGTACAGAAGGAAAGAAATAGAACACAAAGTATTAATGTGAGACTGAATTAAAGAAACTAATCCAGGCCTATAAATTTTACTTAAAAAAAAAAACAAAACCATGAGGACCAAGGACATAATCTGATTTTATATGTTCTCCCATATCTCCTTTTGTATTCAGGCTATTGCTCAAACCATATAACATTTTTTTTAGCCACTCCTCATGGCATGTGGAATCTTAGTTCACTGACCAGATATCCAAACTGTGCCCCCTCTAATGGAAGCTTCGAGTCTTAATCACAGGACTGCCAGAGAAGTTCCAAGACATATGATTTTGATTCATGGTTCCTAGCCAAATAGAGTTCATCTGACGTTTTCATCCTTTCTAGAACCTTTTGCCTATGTAACCAGCCTGCTGGACAGGCTCAGAACTGTGAGTAATTGTAACTGTGGCTGGATGGAATGGATTTTATAACTTGGAGGTGTTACATTTGGTTGTACTAAAATTGCATTACAGCCCTGGGATAAAATGAAGGTTTACAGAAAAAAAAAGAAAATATATGTAAATAATGACTCCTGTTATTCTGACTCATGTTTGTATAAACTGCATACAAAATAAAGCTTTTCCATTCACAGTTGTTGTAGGGGAGAGGGAAGGAGGAATATAGATTTCTCACAAGTGGATTTCTGATCATTTAGCTCATGATTGAAAGATGTATAAAGTCATTTTCTAAACCTTTCTCATTCCTTTTATAAATTAGGAGAGTGGTTCAAACCTGTGTGTGCCGAGGAAAGTCAAAGAATCCAGCCAGCTCCCACCAGAAGAAACAATGGAATTCATTCTGAGAAGACGAGAGAACCATGTGAGTAACTTGCAAATATCTGAAGGCCTATCATGGGGGGAAACCCAGGCTTGTACTTTTGTTCCCAAGGAACAACAATGATAACTAAGTGTTCCAGTTATTATGGAGTACCCACCAGTATCAGGCACCTTGCAAAAGCTTTAATACATTATCTCTAATTCTTACATCAACCTTTAAGTAGATAAGATTATTCCATTTTATAAGTGGAACCAAGGCTGGGGTGGGGGCTCGGGGTGCAGAGTTTTTCAGTTGCATATCCAAAGTCACATTCTGAGTAACCGACAGGGATTTTGATCCAGGTCTTTCTTACCATGGTTCTGCCCTTCCAACTGCTCGGGACAAAACCCTTAAAGTCACCTCTGAGTCCTCTTTTTCTCTCACACCATACATCTAATCCTTTAGCAGACATATCTGTTCTATTCTAAAAATGTATTAAGAACTGAAATAGTTCTCACCACCTCTGGTGTTTCCAGCTTGCTCTAACCTCTTACTCTTCAGCACACACACATCCCACCTGAATTATTTCTGGTAGCTTCCTCGGAACTGCTCTCCCAGTCTCTGCCTGTGGCCCCTGCTGGCCTCCGTGTGACTTTGCGGGCGGAGTTCTCCTTGAAACACTAAGTTCGAATATATCACTTCTCTGTTCATAAGTATCCAAGTTCCATATGGATGAAAGTCAAGGTTATAATTACAGTTGTCTGTACAAGACCCCACCAGTCTGGTTGTTGTTTCCCACCTCCTTGCCATTCCTCCAATCCATGGCTTTTGCACCCACTGCACTGTCTACTTGGCATTCTCTTTCCTGAAATGTCAGCTCACTTGTACCTCCTTCAGGTCCTTACTCAAAGTCACCATCTCAGCAAGGCTTTCCTGACCTCTGGATTTTAAATCACAACTTGCCTACTGAACTTTTATCATTAACTTCAGACATGCAGATGACACCACTCTTACGGCAGAAAGCGAAAAGAACTAAGGAGCCTCTTGATGAAAGTGAAAGAGGAGAGTGAAAAAGTTGGCTTAAAGCTCAACATTCAGAAAACTAAGATCAGTCATCTGGTCTCATCACTTCATGGCAAGTAGATGGGGAAACAATGGAAACAGTGAGAGATTTTTATCTTTGGGTGCTCCAAAATCACTGCAGATGGTGACTACAGCCATGAAATTAAAAGATGCTTACTCCTTGGAAGAAAAGTTATGACCAACCAAGACAGAATATTAAAAAACAGAGACATTACTTTACCAACAAAGGTCCATCTAGTCAAAGCTATGGTTTTTCCAGGAGTCATGTATGGATGTGAGAGTTGGACTGTGAAGAAAGCTGAGTGCCAAAGAATTGATGCTTTTGAACTGTGGTGTTGGAGAAGACTCTTGAGAGTCCCTTGGACTGCAAGGAGATCCAACCAGTCCATTCTAAAGGAGATCATTCCTGGGTGTTCATTGGAAGGACTGATGCTAAAGCTGAAACTCCAATACTTTGGCCACCTGATGCGAAGAGCTGACTCATTTTAAAAGACCCTGATGCTGGGAAAGATTGGAGGCAGGAGGAGAAGGGGACAACAGAGGATGAGATGGTTGGATGGCATCACCGACTCAATGGACATGAGTTTGATTAAATTCTGGGAGTTGGTGATGGACAGGGAAGCCTGGAGTGCTGCAGTCTGTGGGGTCACAAAGAGTCGGACATGACTGAGCAACTGAATGGAACCGAACTACTGAACTTTACTTTTTCCCCATAGCATTTATTACCATCTAAGAGACATACATACTTTTTTTTTTTTTTTTTTTTTTTTTTT
>SJYQ01003418.1:107687-182085 GCA_006410935.1 Redunca redunca | reverse complement strand
ATTACTCAGCCATTAAAAAGAATACATTTGAATCAGTTCTAAGGAGATGGATGGAACTGGAACCAATTATACAGAGTGAAGTAAGCCAGAAAGAAAAACACCAATACAGTATACTAATGCATATATATGGAATTTAGAAGGATACGGATGATGACCCTGCATCCGAGACAACAAAAGAGACTCAGATCTATAGAGTGAACTTTTGGACTCTGGGGGAGAGAGGGAGGGAGAGGGTGGGATGAGATGGGAGAATGGCATTGAAACATGTATACTATCAGGTAAGAAACGAATCGCCAGTCGATGTCCGATACAGGTTGCAGGATGCTTGGGACTGGTGCAAGGAGAGGACCCAGAGAGATGGTATGGGGTGGGAGATGGGAGGGGACTCATGTTTGGGAACGCATGTACACTCGTGGGAATTAATGTCAATGTTTGGCAAAACCAATACAGTAATGTAAAGTAAACCGAAGTTAGAATAAAAATTAAAAAAAAAAATAAAAGGCGTCCGGGACTAACTAAAATCAGATACTATCCATGGTACCAAATGGCATTGTACAAGGTTTGTGTTAAAGCATGACCATCCTGGTTCCTTATTCTGTTCTTTCAGGAATGAGAGTCTCTAAGGCTGCGCATAAACCACAGGCACCAGTCCTCATTGCCTGGGAATTTGTGATGCTCTGCACAAACCCTCTATAAGACCACCTGTGAAACAGCATTCACTTCCCTTCACAATCCTTCTGTTTAATTACAATTCATAGTAGTTAATGAGAACATGCAACATTGAAGGCAGATGTCAGAGAGGCAAAAAGAAAAAGGATATTAAATAATCCTGATGCAAGAAAATTCAACTTAAGTATGAATCAATGAAAAGGAAATAAGTAAATGAAACTTGAGAGAGAAGGCACCAAGGAAAGGACAGCAAAGGTAATAAAGAGCTACCGCACTTGACGGGATCCACGGTACAGTTGCCCTAGTTTTACTTTTTGGTTCTCTATTCTTCAAACATACTTATGGAACTAATTATAATATGACCACCTGCCTCATACTATATAAGCTTAAGAAAGGTGGCCCCACCTTCTAAACATCTTCTATCTGAAATCACAAACTGCCTACAGAAGCAATTACTGTATACATTTACATATATGTAAATATATGTATACATGTATTACACATATGTCTATACACATGTATCACAAAGTTTAAAGCACAGCATTAGATCAGGTAGATATGGATGTGAATTCCATCTTTGCAATTTACCAGTCCTATGATAGATGACAGGCAGTTACTCAGTCCATGTAAACCTTAGATCTTCCCTCTATAAATGAACTGGGAGTTTGGGGTTGACGTATCTGCACTACTATTATAAAACAGGTAACGAAAGAGGACCTGCTGTAGAGCACAGAGAATTCTAGTCAGTGCTCTGTGCTGACCCGGGAGGGAAATCCAAGAAAGGGGAGATGCATGTGTATGTGAGGCTGATTCACTTTGCTCTACAGCAGAAGCTGACACAACATTGTATAGCAACTGTACTCCAGTAAAACTCCTGAAAGGTTTATGAGGATAATAATACTTCCACCAGTATTGATCCAAGGATTAAGTTAGATAATATATGCTTAAAGATTTTCACAATTTCTAGTAGAAAGTCACTACTCAGTAAATGGTAGTTATTAAGGTGAATGTTTTATAATCCTCTCTGTCCACTGAAATTTCTCCACTTGCTTTCCTTGTTCTCACATTACAAACATTAAAACCTTAATTTTTTAATATTGAGCTTGATTATTTTGTATGTTTATTGAAAGGCATCACTAATATTAAACTGGAAAAAATACACCATTATAAATCACATATTTGCCCCTCTTGCCACATCTCTCATTTACTATTAGTAATTTGCCACTATTCTTCAGACAGCATTCCTATGAAGGAAAGGTTAGAACTAGTTGGGAGGTCATTTATCTGTGACCCACAGTGCAAAATGAATTGCGTGCCTGGGTTGGCTTCAAATGTAAACCAAAGAACTCTGCGTTTATGTGTATGTGTGTTTCTGTGCAGGTGTAAACCAAAGAACTCTGCGTTTATGTGTATGTGTGTTTCTGTGCAGGTGTGTGTGTCTTTGTGAGAGAGAGAGAAACAGAGAGACAAAGAAAGAGATAAGAGAGGAAGGAAGGGCAGACAGAGACAGAGAGATTAAGAAAAAGAATCAATGTCATAAATACTTTATACCCGGAAAGTTTCAAAAGTATCAATTAATAGACATGGGTTCAGTTCAGTTCAGTTCAGTCACTCAGTCGTGTCCGACTCTTTGCGACCCCATGAATCGCAGCACGCCAGGCCTCCCTGTCCATCACCAACTCCTGGAGTTCACTCAGACTCACGTCCATCGAGTCCGTGATGCCAACCAGCCATCTCATCCTTGGTCGTCCACTTCTCCTCCTGCCCCAATCCCTCCCAGCATCAGAGTCTTTTCCAATGAGTCAACTCTTCACATGAGGTGGCCAAAGTACTGGAGTTTCAGCTTTAGCATCATTCCTTCCAAAGAAATCCCAGGGCTGATCTCCTTCAGAATGGACTGGTTGGATCTCCTTGCAGTCCGAGGGACTCTCAAGAGTCTTCTCCAACACCACAGTTCAAAAGCATCAATTCTTTGGTGCTCAGCCTTCTTCACAGTCCAACTCTCACATCCATACATGACTACTGGGAAAACCATAGCCTTGACTAGATGGACCTTAGCTGACAAAGTAATGTCTCTGCTTTTGAATATGCTATCTAGGATGGTCATAACTTTTCTTCCAAGGAGTAAGCATCTTTTAATTTCATGGCTGCAGTCACCATCTGCAATGATTTTGGAGCCCATGGGTAAGAACAGGTAAATAAAAGTCAAATAGAATAGGTAGATATAAATTGTAGAATAGGTAAATATAAATTATATTTACTTCATCCTGCAATAATGCTTGGAATAGTTTTGCCTTATATGTGAATTACAAGTGTTTCAAGAGTAGCAGCAAAGGACAGGGCAGAAGGAAGTCAAGGAGAGGAGAGGGAAGGGAAGGGAAGGAAGATGAGCTCTTCAGTGTTCCTGGCCTTTCTTTCCTCCGCTTCTCCAAGGGGATCCTCTTTTTGTCTGCGCAGTTTCTCACCCTATTCTTTCCCCAGAGGACTGGAGATGATGGAGATTATGGATGGTGATGCGTACTCTCGAGGAGGGGTATGGAGAGACAGAAGTCTAGAGGCTGCAGGAAGTGGAGAAGGCGAGGAGACTTAAGGAGCCAAGGAGAAGGTTGGGAGGGGAGTTTTATCCAGAGCACAAAGGAGAGTCATGCTGATTTCAGGGAGAGAAAAGAATAGAAACATCTATAATAGGTTAAGAGAGTAGAGATAAGAAAAAATAATTCTTCAAGAAATATCAGGAAAGACTTCCCTGGTGGTTCAGGAGTTAAGAATCCACACTTTCAGTGTAGGGGGCGAGTGTTTGATCCCTGTGTCTGACTTTATTTTTTGGGGCTCCAAAATCACTGCAGATGGTGACTGCAGCCATGATATTAAAAGACGCTTACTCCTTGGAAGAAAAGTTATGAGCAACCTAGATAGTATATTCAAAAGCAGAGACAAATCTTTGCTGACTAAGGTCCGTCTAGTCAAGGCTATGGTTTTTCCTGTGGTCATGTATGAATGTGAGAATTGGACTGTGAAGAAGGCTGAGTGCCGAAGAATTGATGGCTTTGAACTGTGGTGTTAGAGAAGACTCTTGAGAGTCCCTTGGACTGCAAGGAGATCCAACCAGTCCATTCTGAAGGAGATCAACCCTGGGATTTCTTTGGAAGGAATGATGCTGAAGCTGAAACTCCAGTACTTTGGATACCTGATGCGAAGAGTTGATTCATTGGAAAAGACTCTGATGCTGGGAGGGATTGGGGGCAGGAGGAGAAGTGGACGACCGAGGATGAGATGGCTGGATGGCATCACGGACACGATGGATGTGAGTCTGAGTGAACTCCAGGAGTTGGTGATGGACAGGGAGGCCTGGCGTGCTGCGATTCATGGGGTCGCAAAGAGTCGGACATGACTGAGTGACTGAACTGACTGAACTGAACTGAACTGGGCACTAAGATCCCACATGCTGTGCGGTGCAGACAAAAAATTAATATATATGTATATATAATATATGTATATATATATTATATGTGTATATATGATATATATATGTATATGTGTGTGTATATATACACATATCAGGAAAGAGTACATGTCTTCCTCACAGTATTTTGAGAAACTCAAGTTTTTTAAATTGTTTTATCTTCAAATCTCCTTGCTGTTGCAATGTGTTTCCTTGATCAAAATGCTCTTTTAAAGCTAGGTTTCAGTGTGGTTGCAGTTTTAATAACTTCCTGTGTTTTCATTTGACTGACATGCAACTCCCCCCCAATAGATATATCTGTTCACTGAATTTCCTCTAGTGTTTTCTCTGTATCTGTCATCAGTTCGCCATCCTATGTATGAATGAACAATTCTCCTTTGCTGTTGTCTTAAAATCTAGGAAATCATCAGATAACTTGTAATCAGGTTCTCATTAAACTGAACAAGCTTAATATACACATGTGTGTGCATGTTTGGACATTCATGCTTGTGAGTATGTGTCCTTGGATGGGAAAGTAAATTGTCACATAGCCACAAGAAGCTCTAGTCAAACATGCAGAACTATTAAGGATCATAATCAAGAGAAGTCTCATACTTTTCAAGGTTACACCTTTGCAAATGTGAATACTTGATTAATACAACAAATAAAAGCAAAGAGACAAGTTAAATGTAGGTTGAGTGGTCCTAGGATTTCATGAACCTAGCCTTGACGGAAGGAAGAAAAAGGCAGCAGAATCAATGAAGACTATTTCCTACTAAATGGACTTTGTTATATAGATTTAGTTAGCTCACTAGTACATGTGTCTCAAAAAACCACTCATCCTAGAAGAATGCATATATGTGTGTAGAGGTGGGGATGTATAATCAATATATTACAGGAAATCATTTTGATTAAAAGCATTGAATTTGAATCCTGGCTCTCTTAAGTAGTCAAATTATATAACATTATTTGATATATTAATAAAATTAATTTCAGCTAATTGTTATGAAGATTAAATGTAGGATTTGTAAAAAAAAAAAAAAAAACCTTGACATGTTATCTGCACATAGAAAAGAAACAAAAAATACTCAATCACAAATACTTGTATAGCACTGACTGTGTGTTGAACTCTGGTCTAAGAACTTGTATATATTAACATATTAAATCCTCACAACAAATTTACAAATCAGGTACCATTATTACCTCTGTTTAACACGAAGGAACCGAAGCACAGAGAGCTTAAGTAATCCCTCCAAAGCTATACAGTTACAATATGTTAAGAGTTAGGGTTAAAACTCAGATTCACTGGTTTGTAAAATCTGTGTACTAGATTATCTTAATAAACAATCATATTGTCATTAATATGTGAAATAAAAACTTATGTGCTAACATGAAAACTGGATTCCCTAAACCTTGCAGCTATATACACACACATATATTGAAGAACTGGATCTTGCCCTAAATTGCCTATAAACAGTCAGGCCTATTTTTCTTTATGATGGCCCCATAAACTACTAGTAGGGTGCTGAAGAAAATATAGATTTGAAGCAGTAAAAATCAAGACAAAATGAAAGACCTGACCAGAGCTTTAAAGCTTCTTTTGAGACAGATAAATAACTGCAGCCTTTTTTGTGTCTCAAAAGCAAACTAAGTAGGTTTTACCACACAAAACCGTCTCATTTTTAAGTTGTAGTTAATAGTCCTTGAGCCATTGGAACCCAGATTATGTTTTTTAAAAATAGTACCTGGAGAAGGAAATGGCAACCCACTCCAGTATTCTTGCCTGGAGAATCCCATGGACAGAGGAGCCTGGCAGGCTACAGTCCATGGGGTTACAAGAGTCAGACGCAACTTAAGAGACTAAACCACCAGAGAAAGACTACCCTCAATTTGGCAGCAAGTGACAAGTGTCCTTAAGATTTCTTTTTTTTCCCCTGATAGGAGAAGAAAATACTTGGGAAAATGAAAGTAATAAATTTTCTATTCAAATGTATAGATATATTTTGTGTTTTTTCTTTCAGTCTATTTTTCAATACATTCAGAGGGATAGCTATAGCATTTATATATGTGGGATATATTGTTATTGCTTTACAACCTTTTTTCAGTTAATACTTTTTCATGTAATTAGAACTAGAAAAATCTTAAATTTTTTTTAACTTTTATATTAGAATATGACTGATTAATAATGTTGTGATGACGAGGTGGACAGCAAAGGGATTCAGCCAGACACATAAATGTATCTATTTTCCCCCAAACTCCCTTCCTATCCAGGCCTGCCACATGATACTGAGCAGAGCTCCCTGTGTGTACAGAAGGTCCTTGTTGAAAACTAGAAAAACCTTTTTTAAGGTCATGATAATATTCTATAGTATGGTTAAAACATTGTTTATCCAGACTCCCATGGTTAGCCTTTAAGTTGTTGCCAGTTTTTTGCTATTATAAATAATGTTGTGATTAACAAAAAAAATAAATAAATAAAAATAGTATCAGAGAAGAGAGTCTGTTCCATAGATTAAAATATAATATTTGGGACACATTTTTGCTAAAAAATATTATTTATCTGAAATCAAAATTTAACTGAGTGTTCCATATTTCATCTAACAACCCTAGAGTCAAAATAAATGTAATTTAAGCTTCACAGATTAGTATATACGGCATTTATGAATTCTACCAAATTTTTAAAATTTAAGAAATTTGTTCTAAAAAAAAAAAAGCTTACATCTCATGTCTTTTGATAGAGTTCACCCTCTCCATATTTTTAAAATAGACATCAGAAATCATGAACAAAAATTAGTAGGATAAATAAAGCTTTATACTTCTTTAATGTTTCTTCAAAGAAGAGCTCAATGTACTAGATTAAAAGTTAGATTTTGAAATTCCTATCCATGAACTTCATCCTCAACTTAACTAGTTCTTTCTGGACATTAAGTTAAATCCTCTCAATGCCACGAGAGCCAATTTGTCATCTTGAGATAGGCAAAACAAAACTTTACATACAAAGAAACAGCTCTGTAAAGTAGCACTGTATACCATGTAGCAATATAAATCAGCAAGAGAGGGGAAAAATGTATCCTCAGAAGGAAAAAGGGAGGAAAGAGAGGATAGCAGGATGGAAAACCTCAATTTGGTCAGTAGAAACAGAACTTCCTTGAGTGCCATGTTTTCCACTGAAACTGAAAGAAGAACTAGGCAGGTTGTCAACCTACGCATTTCAAATGCTGTTTTCTGAGTTTATGATGTTAAGCAGGTTATGTAGGTCCATTTTTCACCCATGAAGATCTGTCATTCAGCCAGAGCAACTCCCAGCCAAAACTCCGATTATTGTATGCCTGTCCTTTCAGGGGAGACATCATCTTTTTCAAAACACAAGGGAGCCACATTTTGGGCTCTGTGTCAGGCAGCTGTTCTGTGAAGAGAGGGTCCCCTGCTGATAAATAACAGAAACCCTTTGCCATGCTCTTGCAGGTGCTTGCTTATGTGCTGGCAGGAAGAAGTTTCTGATCCCTAACATATGTGATAATGGGCTTACTGTTCATCTGGTGAAGCACCACAAAGTTTTACACATTGACTGTAAGAGGAAAGAACCCGTGTCTTCTCAATTCAACTAGTTCCGTAATATATAGTTCATTCTGAAATTGGTTCCAGGCTTTTTTTCTTTTTTGAGGATCTTAGTGGAACACGTCTGGCTGCGTAACCAAGCATAAGTCATGGTAACCATTCTGTATAATGTTATTGCAATATTGGTACCCAAACGTCTATGATGCTGTACTAGAAAAACACTCATTTATTCAAGTGTATCCAAGTAATTAACATGTAAAAAAAAAATCAAATTCCACAAAGGCTGTTTGCAAACCTTTTTCTCTTCCTCTTTTTTCATGATGCTATTATCTTAAACACTTTAATTATAGTTACTCTTTCTGTCCTTTGTATTGTTCCTCTCATGCATTTTAATTGTACATAATTTTTAAATGGGGCTTCCCAGGTGGTGCAATGGTAAAGAATTCACCTGTAAAGGCAGGAAAGATGGATTCAACCCCTGGGTCAGGAAGGTCCTCTGAAGAAGGAAATGGCAACTCACTCCAATATTCTTGCCTGGAAAATTCCATAGACAGAGGAGCCTGGCAGGCTACAGTCCATGGGGTCACAAAGAGTTGGACATGATGAGTGGCTATGCACACACAGCACACAACTTTTAAACGCATTCTGAACAATCAATATTCATTTATATTCTTCCATCTGTTCATCCTCTCTTGTGTTCTTCACACCTTTCATTTCCGTTTCCATCTGAGATCATTTTCTTTCTACATAAAGAACCTCTGTTAACATTTGTCTTAAAACATGCCTGCTGATGACTAATTTTCTCAGGTCATGTTTTCTAAAAGATATTTTTTAAGGATATTTTCCCAGGAATAGAATTCCAGATGGAAGGTTTCGTTTGATGTTTCTTTCAGCACCTTAAAGTTGTCAATCCATTATTTCCTGTGTCTGTTGTTAGTCTTGCTTCTTTGAAGGTTCAATGTCTTTTTCTCAGGCTGTTTTTCTTCTCTTTGGCTTTAGGAGTTTCACTGCTGTGTGTCTAGCTAGTTTTTTTTATCCTGTTTAGGGTTCACAAATCTTGATTCTTTGAGTTAATGTTCTTCTTCAATTTTGGAAAAGAAAAAGTCTGTCATTATTTCATTTAATGTTGCTTCTGTCTCTCTCTTCTATTGGTACTCCAAAGATACATGTATTTTAGAATTTGCCACTGTAGCCCACATGGATCTAAAGCTAATTTTTAATGTATTTTAGGGTTCCTTCCATTTGCTTAAGTTTATGAATTTTATTATAACCTACCCTCTTAGTTCCTAATAACGAATTTTTTGGATCCTTAATCTTGTCTTCTAACCTTTACATCTGCCACCAAATCCATCTATTGAGTTCTCTCCTCAGAAAGTCTTAAATTCTGATCATTGTTTCTTTGGCAGTAGAGATTAACACAAATTCTGCTCTGCTTTCTAGTGTTCTTGGATTGTGTTTTTATTTCACTTTTATCCTTATTTAGCATCAAAATTTGGTAAATAACTTGAGAGTGAAACAGCCCTGTGTTTGAAGCTTCTTTGATCTCCAGTTTCATCAAACTGTTTTCAAGTCTTGCAGAAGCTCTGCTGGTTTTTCCGCCATCAATTACATAACCAGCGTGTTCATCTTCTTGCCTATGCCAAGAATTAATACCTATACCCAGATGCAAAACATCCCTTCTCTGGATTATTAACTCTTCCAGGTCTTGTTATTCTTTTAGCAGTTCTCAGATGCTTTTAACAAATTATTTTTACATTTCATTTGTTTATTCTAGTCTTGGTTGGCCACAGTCACTTCATTCTACCTAGAAGTTTAAATTTTTATTTATTTAGTTATTTAGCAACAGTTTTTGGCCCCAACTTTCACAGAGAGAACAATTTTTTGTTCAACATTCTTATGGAAAAAAGCATACCTCCAGTTATTCCTAAGCAGAAGGGGATCAAAACTGTGTTTCTGTTTAGAATGTTTTATTTTTCACTGATGTATTTTCTCAATGGTAGTTTCTGCTTTTAATTGTGAATAGATGGAACAAATTACAAAAAAAGAGAATTTTTACTTTACTGTCAAAATTTTAGTTTTTTTACACAGGAACTTACTTTTTGTAATGTGGCTAAAGATTGACTTAGGAGATGCAATTTTGAGAGTATTATAGTCAAGAATCTAGTCAGTGGGACCATAATGAGATGTAACGAATTTATAATGAAAACGTGCTAATCAAAAAAGTTCGGCATAAACAATGGCAACTTTATTGTCACTCAATAAATTTGTGAATAAAATTGAGTGACAATAAAGAGAGTGAAAAAGTTGGCTTAAAAACTCAATGTTCAAAAAACTAAGATCATGGCATCTGGTCCCATCACTTTATGGCAAATAGATGGCGAAACAGTGGAAACAGTGGCTGACTTTATTTTCTTGGGCTCCAAAATCACTGCAGATGGTGACTACAGCCATGAAATTAAAAGACGCTTGCTCCTTGGAAGAAAAGCTTTGACCAACCCAGACAGCATATTAAAAAGCAGAGACATTACTTTGCCAACAAAGATCCATTTAGTCAAAGCTATGGATTTTCCAGTAGTCATGTGTGGATGTGAGAGTTGGACTATAAAGAAAGCTGAATGACAAAGAATTGATGCTTTTGAAATGTGGTGTTGGAGAAAACTGTTGAGAGTCCCTTGGACTGTAAGGAGATCAAACCAGTCCATCCTAAAGGAAATCAGTCCTGAATATTCATTGGAAGAACTGATGCTGAAGTTGAAACTCCAATACTTTGGCCGCCCGATGCGAAGAACTGATTCATTTGAAAAGACCCTGATGCTGGGAAAGATTGAAAGCAGGAGGAGAAGGGGACAACAGAGGATGAGATCGTTGGATGGCATCACCGACTCAATGGACACGAGTTTGAGCAAACTCTGGGGGGTGGTGATGGACAGGGAGGCCTGGCGTGCTGCAGTCCATGGGGGTCACAAAGAGTCAGACACGACTGAGCGACTGAACTGAACTGAAATGTCACTCAAGATGGAATTAAGACAAAATAAGCAAATTTCTAGTAATTCTTGTTTCTAAATCAGCAGTATGAACTATTTCTCTCAGAATAACCAAAAGAAATAGCATGACTCTAGATCACCTACAAGTTTCTAGGTTAATGAATCACTGCTACATGAATTTTTTTTCTCTTCAGAGAAAGGCAAGAGCTTGTAACCCCTGAGGTCATGAAGAATTATATCATACCTTGTTCCTAAAAAGATTCAAAATGACTTACAGAAACAGAAAGTAAAAGTATATTTCAAAAGAATAGAAGGTATCAGGGCAAAGAAAAAAAGAAAAAGTATAATTAGATGAAGCTAGGGAAAGGTAATGTGTGCTATAAGGGTCAAAGCAAGGAAGCTATAGATTTTTTAATCATCATGCTTCATTCAGGCAAATAACACTCAGATTCATCCTTTTCTCTCCATTGACTTAGTGTTAAATCAATCACTGGAATTAGATCTAATGTTTATGGTTCATTTCCTACAGTTTGAAAAAAGAAATTTCTAAATAGATTGGAAAGTGGTCTTTAAGATTGCCTACAACTTTGTGATTCTGTAATGCAGGCCAATTCTGAAAGCAAGTGTAATTAAGACTTACCTATGAGATGTGAGTTACCCTGGTGGCTCAGAGGTTAAAGTGTCTGCCTCCAATGCGGGAGACCCGGGTTCGATCCCTGGGTCGGGAAGATCCCCTGGAGAAGGAAATGGCAATTCACTCCAGTATTCTTGCCTGGAGAATCCCATGGACGGAGAAGCCTAGTAGGTTATAGTCCACGGGGTCGCAAAGAGTCAGACACGACTGAGCGACTTCACCTCACCTCATGAGATGTGCTATGAAGAGGGACTTTCTGTTCCAAATAGCCTTCTTATACCCCCAAATTTCCTTCTCCTAAGACTTGGACCATATTAAATGCGCAGCTTATCTAACATCTTTCTCAGCTCTCGGCGCGCGTGCGCAGGACGCGGTCGTCGCGGTGGCGGTGGCGCCTGAATAGACCAAGGCAGTGTGTGAAGAGCCCGTGGACTTGACGAAATCGTGGGTGAGGATTAGTAGCTGTGCGAGACCAGGGCGGCGGCCCGGGGGACTCCTTGGAGGGGAGTGGCTCAAGTGCTGGGTTGAGGGCGGCATCTGCTCTCCACACGCCGGCGCTGGGCCGGCCCAGCACCCGCCCTCCCGCAGGGAGCTCCGGCTGCAAAGGCCCGCTGGGTCGGGTCGGGTCGCAGTGGACCCGGGGCGCCTTCCCTGAGTCCTTTGGTTTGCTGGCTTCGTGGTCCGGGGCTTACCTGGTTCCTGTAATAGGTGGGGGTGACGGCGCCCCGGGTTCCAGGCCCGCCGAGGGGTGAGGAAGGTCCAGAGGCGCAGCTCTCGGCGCGAGGCCCAAAAGGCCTTAGCTAGGCCCGTTCAGCGAGCGAAGCCCAGAGTTTAAATACTTCTCCCCTTGTCACTCTGGGAGCCCGGCCCCTTCTCCCTTCTGCCCTTTGGCAGCTGAGTAGGACCTACCTGAGCTTGTAAATAGCCTGAGTCGGGTGTAGAAGTGGTCTCTCAGCTTCCTGCCCTGACTGCTGAGGTCTCATTTCTGCCTCCCCCTCACCCGCTGCCGCCTCAGCCTTCATACCACGGGAGCGGTTATCCTGAGCTTTAGTCAGGTCGCCAATCTTATTTTCTAGGGCTGAAAATAGCGTTCGCTGCTCAGGCGGGTACTGTATCGAGCCGTGCTGCTTTTGGGGGGTGCTGTTCTCCTCTTAACCCTCCCCGCAGAGCGCTTTCATTTCTTCCTTCTTCCTATTTGTCTGATTTTGCTGGTTATTAGTTTTTCTCTCAAAGCATCATCATTTCACACGTATTGTTTTTCAGTCGCGTCTGACTGACCCCATGGGCTGCACCACGTCAGGCTTCCCTGTCCTTCACCATCTCCCAGAGTTTGCTCAAGCTTATGTCCATCAGGGTTTCCCTGGTGGCTCACAGGGTGAAGCATCTGCCTGTGATACGGAAGACCCAGGTTCGATCCCTGGGTTGGGAAGATCCCCTGGAGAAGGAAATGGCAACACACTCCAGTATTCTTGCCTGGAGAATCCCAGGGACAGAGGAGCCTGGTGGGCTACAGTCCATGGGGTCGCAAAGAGTCGGACACAACTGAGCGACTACACTTAACACTTAACTTATCTAATATCTAGTGGTTCACAAAGCCTAAATTGAGAAATAAGGGATTAAGAGAATTAAGATCCCTGCTAAATGCATATCTGTGATTTAGAAAGATAATGCTGATTACCAATTGAGCACTCTTGTTTATTAATCTTAACTCAGAGAAGTCTCTGCAAGATGTTTCCTGACTCTACCCTACCAATTTCAGTTGCTTCCATGAACCACCAACAAACCCAGGGATATGGGGCATTAAGTACCCACTCATCACATCCAACCAGTTGAGACTTCTTAATAATCTGATTAAACACTTCAGTATAAACCAATATTTTGATGAAACAATTAAAAATGCTTAATATGAATGTCCATCAAACTTTGTAAGGCTCTGCAGATGCATGTGGTATATTGTATTCAACTTTGGGTATCTTGTATTAAAGGGGTTATGATAAAAATTGTAAGCTGAGAAAAGTGATGAAGAGAGCAAATAATCGAAAAACTGTGTCTAAAGATACTGAAAAGGTTAGGAATGACAAGGCAAAAAACATTTGTGAAAACAGTTACTGTCAGCATTAAGTTAAGGGATGATCTTTTGGAAGACAAAATTTATTTCTTCTCTGCTCTTTCACAGACAAATGAAAGAATAAAGATGAATAAGTAAAAATAAAAGAAACATTCATTTTATATCCATTTAAAAAACTTTTTTTTTAACATTTTAGAAGATGCTTGTAACGACAGAATGGGTTGTGTTATGAAGCTGTGCCCTTTTTGTCATTGAAAGTATTCAAGCAGAGTTTGAATTATCCGTTCCATGATTCATTCATTTAATAAATATTCATGCAAGGCTTATTATGTTCAAGATGCTGTGCTGAGACTGTGGGAGAGAGAAAGATGAATCAGACTGAGTTTTTCTGAGATAGTGGAGCTAAGACTTAAATTGAATAATCAAAAAACAAGGTAAGAAAGGAGAAGTGCGTAGAAGATATATTAATAACGTATAGAACTGCAAAGGAGGGAAGCATGACTTCCAGTTCATGGATGTGGGAGGAGTATTCTCTCCTCTACAATCCACTCTCCACAGAGCAGCAGAAAATAAGTTTGCATTACACTTCTGATCAAAACTCTGCCAACAGTTTTTTGTTGCACATTCAGAGTCCTTATACTGGTTTCTGAGTTCTGCTTGTCCCCAGTCTCCCGCTCCTCGTGGACCAGCACAGTAGTCTCTCTCCTGAAACACACCAATCTTACTCATCCTCCAGCCTTTCTACTTGTCAGCTGACCACACCTTGGTTGGCTGACAACTTCTTATTCTCCAGTCTTCAGTACCCATATCATTTCCTTCAAGGAGCCATCCTTGAGCTGATAATGCTCAATCTAAGTTAGCTGAGGGTGCCTTCCTTTATCTTCCATCTCTCTATACTGAGGACCATTTTGTTTTCTGCCCAGAATTATGAAAATCTGAAATTGTCCTTTCTCTTGTCCATTTACTTATAAATGGTCTATTATCTTTCTAAACTAGAATGTAACAAGAGTAAGGATTTGTCTGTCTTTCTTGCTGTTGTGTCTTCAGCATCTAGATTAGAACAATGCCTAACACACTGAAAGTATACAATAAATACTTGTTGAAGGTTGAATAAAGAGTTATTTGCACAAGGAAGAGTTTAGACAAGGATCTTTAGTGCCTTCTAACTCTTATATTATGATATCAATTCTCAATGCTAATTCTTCTCAACTAGGTCAGCCTTTTTATTAAGTCTGGTATTTTGGTCATTGCTTTCTCCTGCTCTGTGGACACTCATCAACTTTCAGGTTCAAATGAAGATGTGTCTCTAGGTCATTCTTTCAGAAGTCTTCCTAAATTATGATTAACTTTTCTTTTTTTGTGTGAGGGACTTCCCTGGTAGCTCAGACGGTTAAGCATCTGTCCACAATGTGGGAAATTCGATCTCTGGTCAGGAAGATCCCCTGGAGCAGGAAATGGCAATCCACTCCAGTACTATTGCCTGTAAAATCCCATGGACAGAGGTGCCTGGTAGGCTACAATCCATGGGGTCGCAGAGTGGGACACGACTGAGCGACTTCACTTTCACTTTTCTTTTTATAAATTCCTAAAATGTCTACCAAACAGAGATACTTTTTTTCATCCTGTTTTGATACTGTTTGCCCTTGCTTCCTGTTTGGTGAATGCAGGATGGTCTATGCTAGCTCTAGCTAGTGTAATAGTGAAGTTGCTCAGTCGTGTCTGACTCCTTGCAACCCCATGGACTGTAGCCTACCAGGCTCCTCCATCCATGGGATTTTCCAGGCAAGGGTACTGGAGTGGGTTGCTGTCTCCTTTTCCAGGGGATCTTCCCGACCGAGGNTTCAACATATAATCAATATAAAAAATTTTAATGAGATAGTATGTACAAAAAAATCATGCTTAATAAGAAATTATTTTATACTGTTTCAGTATTAAAATTTTAAGTAGTTAAAATTAAATAAAATTTAGATTTAATTACACTAGCTACAGTTCAAGTACTCAGCTGACTACATATGGTTAATGGCTACATTTAGGTCAGCACAGAAATTCACAGCTAAATGGTGGATGCACTGGTCCAGGAACAGCCCCTTCAACAAAGCATTCAGTCTTTAGCTGGTAGCTAAATTAATGAATAGGATACTATTTAATTTTTAATAAACAAATGAGAAAATGAATGATTTGCATTTTCTCCATACATGTGCTTAATTACTAGTGTTGCTAGGAAATGGCATTAATGAGAGCAAAAACAGCACTAAAAAGTAAAAATGCTGCTGCTCCTAAGTCGTGACAGTCGTGTCCCACTGTGCGACCCCATAGACGGTAGCCCACCAGGCTCCCCCGTCCCTGGGATTCTCCAGGCAAGAACACTGGAGTGGGTTGCCATTTCCTTCTCCAATGCATGAAAGTGAAAAGTGAAAGTGAAGTCGCCCAGTCGTGTCCAACTCTTAGTACCCCCATGGACTGCAGCCCACCAGGCTCCTCCATCCATGGGATTTTCCAGGCAAGAGTACTGGAGTGGGGTGAATACTGATATTTAATGAATGTTACGAGACTATGCTGCTGTGCTAAAAATGCTGCTGTTCTGTGTCATCAAGCAAATTTTAATCAGGGAGAGAGTTAAGTCAGGACTATCCTAAGGCTCTCAAGATTTTGCTTCCTTCTTTACACATACTAAGAGCTCTGTTAAATGTAGCTGGAGGTGTGGCTTCACCATTTGCAAGCACCAGCCATATGCCTCGTACTCTGAGTCCTCAACTCCTCCTTGCACAGCAAACCCTGGGTAATGTCCTCATTTCAGAGATGAGGTAATTAGGACTCAGAAGCTACTGGCAATTCACACTGCTAGGAGGTAGAAGCGGGCTTCCTAGATGACTCTAAAGTTAAAGAACCCGCCTACCAATGCAGGTGACGCAAGAGACACGGGTTCACTCCCCGGGTTGGGAAGATCCTCTGGAGAAGGGAATGGCAACCCACCCCAGTATTCTTGCCTGGAGAATTCCATGGACAGAGGAGCCTGGCTGGCTACAGTCCACTGGGTCGCAGAGAGTCGGATACAACTGAAGCAGTTTAGCAAGCATGCAGTAGGTAGAAGAGCTAAAATTAAAGGGGAAGAAAATTCAGTATGAGTTCTATTTTAAATATGTTAAAAAGGTGGCCAGACTCTTTAAAAAGAAGTGGGAAAAAAAACTGATGAAAAAATAAAGTCCAGCCTCATTAGCCCTTTCCACACAGAACCGTGCTGAGCTGACAGATCCCTGGCCAAGGGGTAAGCTCTGATCAGAAGGGGATTCTTTCTCTTCTCTGAGGCTCCCCTGAAACATAAAGATGTATGAATGAAGAATCCAGTGAGATTATTTATGGAGGAAAGCAAAGGGGGAGAGGGAGCTACCGAAAGACATCAGCTTAAAGGTCCCAAATATGTGCAACCTGAACCTAATTGAGTCACAATACCGTGTTCCTGCCAACATCATTGGGACAGAATTCACCCAGTCCCAATATGCAATGCAAGCAGAATTCCCTTTGAGGGATTTTTTTTCTATTAAAAAAATATATAATCAAGATATACTAGCCACAGACTGTAATGAGAGGAAGAAAGCAAAATGTCAGCTATCCTTGGAGAAAATAATTTATTTAATAATAATCTATTTAATAATAGATGAAACTTCCCTCAGACACAAAAAACACCAAAACATCTTTTAAAACAACCATGATAATATTTAGTCAAAGTAAAACATGGCCACAAATGATCATTATGGTAGACTTACTTTTGAAAAGAGGGTTTTATCATTTTATAACCTATTCAACAGTGGAATTCATAGCCTATCTTATAGTGCATTTGATTTTTAAGGATCTTAAAAATCTTGGTTCTTTTCCATGTTATTCTATAGCAGAGATTTTTTTTCTCTCTCTCAGTAAGTTGGGGTTTTTTTTCTATATGTTTTTCTGGGATCTTCTCCAGAACACCACCCTCCACATATGCTAATTTAGGTTGTGTTTTCTGTTTTCTAAATATCATATTAATCCTGTAATCTTTATTTCTGAAGAAAAAAATTTATGGAAATGATGAGAATAGAGACCTAAGTACTTGTCAGAGATGGAGCTGGTTTTCCCCAGCTCAGATACCACCAGAAATGGATTCCATGTAAAGAAGACTCTAATGTGGTAGTTGGGAGTGTCTACTGAGGCTCCCTCCAACTTTCTATTAATATTATTTTTACAGTACTATCAGGGCACGTAGGAAGTATTTCATCATATCTGTACCTTATTTTATATTTCTTTGTCTCCCATAGAAATTCAACTGTGTGGCTTAGCATAAAGAATACTGTTTTAAGTGAGGAAGGCATGAATTTTAGTCTCAGAGCCTCAAGGATGTTGTTGAAGAGACTGCTCCAATCACATGGGGATTCTAAAGTTCTTCCTCTCACCCTTCACTAGAAAGACAGTTTGAAATACAGTCCTCAAGTTGTTTTTTAGAAAACAGGCAGAATATAAATTATAAATGAGTTCCAAATAAAAAATGATAAAAAAATAAAAAATAAGCTGTACTGAGAAAGAATTCGGAGAAGGCAATGGCAACCCACTCTAGTACTCTTGCCTGGAAAATCCCATGGATGGAGGAGCCTGGTAGGCTGCAGTCCATGAGGTCGCTAAGAGTCAGACACGACTGAGACTTCACTTTCACTTTTCATTTTCATGCATCAGAGAAGTAAATGCAACCCACTCCAGTGTTCTTGCCTGGAGAATCCCAGGGACAGGGGAGCCTGGGGGGCTGCCGTCTACGGGGTCGCACAGAGTCGGGCATGACTGAAGCGACTTAGCAGAGAAAGAATTATAAAAGGAGAGTCTAGAGTAATAACTTAGACTGTGGCTTCCCTGGTGGCTCAGACGGTAAAGTGTCTGCAGGCATTGTGGGAGACCCGGCTTCGATTCCTGGGTTGGGAAGATCCCCTGGAGAAGGAAATGGCAATCCACTCCAGCACTCTTGCCTGGAAAATCCCATGGACGGAGGAACCTGATAGGCTACAGTCCATGAGGTCACAAACAGTCAGACACCACTGAGCGACTTCACTTTCGCTTGGTGATCGATAAGAAAACTGAAAAAACCACAGACTATCCTATTTTATATGCCATTTTTGGATATATGCAAGAAAAAAAATCTCTAATGAGTCAACGTAAATATTTTGGGTTAGCTTGGAAGGACCATAGTTTAGTAAATTATGTCAGACTATTGATGAGATAACTTTGGAACAATCTGGTTCCTTTTACTCAACCTTGGAGTTTACTTGGTCATAGAAATTACTTTAGCTTCTTTGAGAAATCTGCTTTGGTGGGTCTGAGCTGAGACACAGAGATCTATATTTTTAAGAGACTCTCTTAGAAAATATTAATGATCAGGTTGGTATGAGCAAACCTGTTTTACATTGCAAAGAACCAGTGATCTTCCAGTGTTAATTTGGTTCCTGAGCTTCTTTGTCACTTTGAAAAAATACTCTTCAGTGGTCACAAGAACTCTAGTCTGCTTGAAATATGACTATAAAATAGTCATATTTCAGTGGGGAAAAAATCTTAGTAAATCTTGTTTAGCTTCATTTGCATAAATGAGCACCACCACCCACCTATGCCACCTCCCTCTAGCTAATTGCCTCATGTAATCCAAAAAGACTGTTCCTAACATTACAGTCCCATCAGACTAGAGGTGACTCTACCAAGAGAATCACTTTTAAGGTTTGGTCTGAAATAGTTTACTGACTTCTACTTTGTATTTAAATAGCTCAGTTTTTTAATATAAAAGCTGAACAGCAATTTAGGTGTTGTTGGTTGTTGTTTAGTTGCTAAGTCATGTCCGACTTGCGACCCCATGGACTATAGCTCACCGGGTTCCTCTGTCCATGGGGTTTCCCAGGCAAGAATACTGGAGTGCGTTACTATTTCATTCTCCAGGGATCTTCCTGACCCAGGGATCAAACCCGCATCTTCTGGTCTGCTACGTTGACAGGCCGACCCGACCCTTTACCGCTGAGCCGCAAGGGAAGCCCTGCAATTTAGAAGCAGTTGAGTGCAACCATTTCCCACGTGCACTGTCTCTCTCAACTGGAAGGGTAAAAAGGTAGGCAGCATGGGAGGCCTCCCTGAAGTCACTTCTCCAAACTCAGAAAGACAGCTTCAGCCTCTTCTGCCTTGTCCTGCACCCTCCCATCTCCTTTCCCACGAAAGATTGTTTTGCTGTTTGTTCTTCAGCTTCCCATTCTATCTAAGCTTCCTCTACCTATTTACAAAGCTCCTTTTCTAAGAGTTTTAGCCATTTGCCCTCCAAACGTGTTGTCCCTCGACAATGTTGCCCTGTTCTCCCTGACACTGGGCCTAGGCTGTGTTCTGCCACGTTAAAGTGACTCCTAACAAGTATTGTAAGCAGTAGATAAGCCGCAAATACTATCAGAGGGAGCATTATCATACTTTGTATTTGAAATCATAAAATCTTATCTTTGCTTTCTCACAAGAGGACCGTTATCTCCATTTTCCACATGGGGAAACATATCAAGTGACCGGCCTCTTTCAAATCAATAGCAAGCCTGGAACTGGCGCTTACTTCTTCTGTTTTCTGGTTAGCCCATGTGCCTGTCATTAAAACGTTATTTCATTCAAGAATTATTTACTCTTTCTTCCAGATCGTTAATAAAGACATTATACAAAGCCAGACCTCACACTGACCCTATAGTCAACACGTTGCCCTGAGTCATTTGGGCTTGTCCCCCAGCCAGTTCTCGGTCCATGTGGCAGAGCCCATTGCAAAGCCAATGCTAATTAGGTTGGCAAACAAGATTTATTGAGATACTGTATCAAATGCATTACAAAAATATAAATATATGTGTGTTAAGGTACATTCATTGTGCTCGCTAAGGTTTTAATTCTATTGAAAATGCTATCAGGACTGTCTGGCCCTATTTGTTTTTATAAATCTGTTCTTTTACAGCAGAGCTCTTTTGATTCCATTATCCTCTCAGCGTTTCAATCTTAACAGTGGTTCTGTTATGTTTTTTAAAAAAGGATTGATTTCACAATGGGAATTCAAGTACAGATGCCTTATTCCAAGATGATTATTAGTGAAATTAACAATAATTAACCCCATAAAAGAACAGTGGGCCAAAGAGAATTGTAGTCAACTTAGTAAGTGTCTTGGGACCAGAATTAGGGTTTCTGATTTCCCATCTCCTCCCTAGCACTAAACAGCATGGTTTCACAGAGAACTAAGCTTGTAACTGTGTCCTCCAAATGGAGCAACTATAATTCATGTCTGATTTTTAGACTTGTTTTCCTATGGTTTCCACTAAGTTATGTTTATTTTATTTTTTTTACCCTAGAATTCATTTTACTTAACTACTGCATATGAATCTTTGTTGATATACTGTAAAACTTTACCTGCATATTTTTTAACCTGGTTAAGTCATTTGTTTTACAGAATTCTTCTATCTTTTAGTGAAAATTTAAAATGTCATAAAAGGCAAGGAAATTCCGTTTAAACCAAAGTCAAAGTGGTCTCCTGATGACTGCCCTAAAGCATATTTTATATGAATGTAAATTGGGTCAGCTAGGAATTAAATTAACAACCACCATATTTCCTTAACCACAATTGCATAACCTTATGTCCAAGATATTCACAGCTGAGGACTTTACCACTGACTTGCCAAAAAAATGCTATGCACATACAGTTTTTGGCCTGCTTTAAGAAAGGTCCCTTCTGGGAGGGCTTTTTTATTTTCACTATTGGTCTGAGCCATTTCACCAGGACTATCCACTGTACATATGTTCTAAGTAACACAAACTTTAAAATTGTAATAACCATCATAACCATCAACTAACTGGTCATGTTGGAAAACAATAGATAATTAAAATGTGGGTGTCGTGTATAAAGCTCTTTGCTAATAAATGGAACTCTTCATTAGAGTGAAACCAATGATGTATCTGGTATTTTGATTTTTTTATTAGAAATATAATAAATGGTATTTTAAAGGGTTTAAAATCTGCATGGAAGAGAAATAAACTAAATTTTAGCATTGAGTAAGGGATTCCACAACTTTAACTATATATTTTTAAATATATACATAGGAATCATTTTATATGTGCAAGTCAATGAATTCATTTCTTTATAATTACAGGCATAGCAACAATTATGAATACATATTTAGGTAGTATCAATTAATATGAAATGATATTTACATGCAAGAAAAATGCATGATTCAGATTTCAAGAGTTGCTTGTGGGGTCCTGTTCTGATGAGTTTGCTTTTATGCCTCAAGGACATTCTACACAGGCAAGTTTACAGTTGCCCTAGACTGAAAAAAGACTGGCTGCTTTATTATTAGCAACAAACATGTGTGTGTTCCTTTAAGGGTATCAGCTGCTACAAGAACAAACTTGTACACTGATTTCTGAGTTTAGTCCTATGTGGCAATAAAATAGCTTTCTCTAAACTGATTCTTATGAGTTTATATTATGCCATCATTTTTATTAACTGTTGAAATATACAAATTAAAAATTCATAAAGTGCAAACATGAAAGTAATTTCATATATATTGATACTATCAAGGTCTAATTTAGAATGTCATTTACATTTCTAAGTAACATGGCTTCACTATTGATTAATTTTTGTTTTCAAGTTTCATAAGAGCATGATGTGGAAAGTGACTCACGTTTTATGTATTGTGAGTAGAAAAATCTTATGAAAGAGTAAGTACTAATTTTTTTAGCATTTCCTAGGTTTTTCTCTGTGCAAATTATATTCCATATATATCTTGTATCACAATAAATCTCTGAGACTCAATCTATTATTATCCCCATTTCACAGATGAGGACTGTGAGGCACAGAGGTGTGAAGTAATTTGTCCTAAGTACACAGCCAAAAAGTAGGATCTTAAACAGTTTTTTGCAGAGCTCTTCCCCTGACCTCATATTGAAGATAAGATATGTCAGTAGGTGAGTGGGTCTCAGAGTTGGGCAAGGGTTGGAGTCACCTGGAGGACTCACTGAAACACAGATTGCCAGGTGTCCTCACTTGAATTTCTGAGACAGTAACTCTGGCCTGAGACCTGAGAATCTATTTCTAACAACTTCCCGGTGATGTGAAGCTGCTGGTCTGAGGCCTACACTTTTAGAGTGACAGTATGAGTGATTCTGGAAGGCAGGAAAATGAGATACATACAGAGATCTCAGGAGCTAGAGGTGCTACCTTGTGACTGAAGAGAGAAAGGTGGGGTGGGTGGTGGGACCCCAAGAGAGCAAAGCTAAATGTTCAGGTGGAGGGAGTCTGGGGAAGAGGAGTGCCTGAGCCAGGGGTCTGTGCCAACACTCGAGTCTGTGGCCAGGAGGAGAGAGCCGATGGGAAATCCTACGAGGAGACAGACGCCAAACCAAGGAGGAACTTTTAAAGAGGAACACTGAAAGGGCCACAGTAATTTCTGCTTAAAAACTCAACCCTGGGGAAATATTTGACTTTCCTAAAGCACAGTGCCCTCATAGCTCAGTCGATAAAGAATCTGCCTGCAATGCAGGAGACCCCAGTTCGATCCCTAGGTCGGGAAGGTCCGCTAGAGAAGGGATAGGCTACCCACTCCAGTATTCTTAGGCTTCCCTGGTGGAAGAATCCACCTGTGATGCAGAAGACCTGGGTTTGATCCCTGGGTTGGGAAGATCCCCTGGAGAAGGGAAAGGCTACCTACTCCAGTGTTCTGGCCTGGAGAATTCTGTGGACTGCAGTCCATGGGGTTCATAAGAGTCAGACACAACTGAGCAACTTTCACTTTCACTTTCAAAGCACAATGATACAGCGAACAGCAGACAGTAGTGGCAAAGGCATCAATCTGGGAGGCAGGAATGATGCCCGCCCCACCCGCCCAGCCTGCCGGATCCTGTGGCAGCCACTTCCCTCTTTGAGCCTCAGTCTCCTCAATCTACATTTTATTTATTCTAGTTCATCTCTAAAGCCCTTTCTTACTTTAATGGTCTAAGTTAACTGAGAGGGATGGTGGGCTATGACTTCCCGGTATACTTGCTTTAAAATCTGTTTCTCTCTTACATCTATGATGCTTATAAACTGATCATCCCATTAGCCAGTCTGAGTTAGAATGGAGGTCTATGAACTTTATGAATGATTTCTTATTCAAATAGGTGATGTTTACGTTTGTCTCTAGTTTTGGTTTGAGTCTTCAGGTAGCACTGTAGTTAGATCATGATTTATTTTTAGCAGCCAGAAATGTCAGGCCTGCCTTCTATGTAGAAGTCTGGGAGAGCCACCGATGTGGTCAATGGGAGAAGTGAGATGCATCAAGCTTGTTTTCTTGACTGTTAATTGACAGAGGCCAGTTGGGGGCATGTTTCATTCACTCTCAAATTAAGATGGCATGCTGTGTCTCCTGCTCACCCAGTTCTTCGTATTAAAGAGTCAAGGTGCTTTTTTAAGTCAATAGGAGAAAGAGGTGAGTTTATTTCCCTGTATGGGGTCTCAGAAGAATTCGAGAGGGATGTTCCAGCCGTAGGACATGCAGAGGAATGTTGGGGTGCTCACGCTCCTCTTGACCTCCCACCTGTAGGTGTTCTCTTCTCTCCAGGATGAGGCCAGTAGCCTTTCCGTCTCTAGTTCAACCTCTCTTCCTGCATGATTTTTAACAAACCCCGGCAGTGTGTTATGGTAGAGCTTGAGCCTGCCCTCAAGTTTCTCCGCCAGAACTTCTTATTTCCAGCTCTACGTTCAACCTCTAATATATGGTTGGTCAGATGGAAGAAAGTCGTGATGGTGACTCTGTAGCACATACTTTTTGTAAGGTAGGGAGTTTGCAGTGGTACTTGTTATTTTTTGAATATAAAAACTGTGATCCAAGAGACAGAAAGTGGCTTGCTCTAGGTCATCCAGAGAGACAGCAGTAGAAACAGAACTAGACCCTCGATCGTCTTTAAGCGAAGAGAGCCTCTAGTGGACCCTTTCTCTTGGACGTTGCCACTAGCAAAGGTTTTTCTGTTGTACTAGTTCCTGCTTGGGGCTTCCCTGGTAGCTCAGAAGGTAAAACGACTGTCTACAATGCAGGAGACCTGGGTTCGATCCCTGGGTTGGGAAAATCCCCTGGAGGAGGAAATGGCAACCCACTCCAGCACTCTTGCATGGAAAACTCCATGGACGGAGGAGCCTGGTAGGCTACAGTCCAGGGGATCGCAAAGAGTCGGACATGACTGAAACACCTTCACTTCTAGCTTCTGCTTGAACACACACTCGCACATGCATTTGCACACTTTCACATACCCATAGTCATCACTCACACTCTCACATTTGTGTAACTTCAGGAATACTGGAACACTCACATCTCAATGTGGCCTGCCGCTGAGGGCCCAGCTTGTTTACCCAGATTCCTTTTGCTGGATCAAAGTGATCCACACAGGATTTGAAATCTGATGTCAACACCCAGCCCAGGGTTTGGACCAGGACTTGGCCTGCATGGGATTTTCCTGGGGAGGCTCTGACTCTGGTTTTCCTGGTGCTCGGTTAAGTGGCAGACAGAAACAAAACTTTCAGAAGAAAGTGATCAGAAAAGAAAATCCAACGGCAGGATTCTAAGATCAAGTGGTCAGAAGGGAGCTGGTGCCTGGGAACCAAGGACAGAAAAAGTGAATTTTAAAGACAAGAGTCCAGTAACTGAACAGTTCCAGATTCCAGAAACCAAACCCATGTAGTAACAGTGAGGCAGGCACAAGGAAGTGGAAGGTCCTGAGGTCTCTCTGGTATCAGAGGATAATAGGAGTGAGGGTCCTATCCCACAGCTCGATGCTAACCATGAAGAAGATGGCTCAGGTGTTGCTGGGTTTGACAGGCCTTTGAACCAGGTGACGCTCTGTGCAGCTTGTGACACACAAGGTCTTCACTTCTTCCTTGCACAAAGGAAGCAAATTGACTAGACTTTAGTCATCCAAAAGTGGCAAAACTTAAAGAACACTAAGATGTTATAATTAATTCCTTTGTGGCAGTAAGTACTGCCAGGGCTCCCCTGGTGGCTCAGATGGTAAAGAGTCTGCCTGCAATGCTGGAGACCCAGGTTTGATCCCTGGGTCAGGAAACATAAGTCCCTCTCGCCCCCCGCTTGCAGCCTGATAAATGTCACCTGGGTAAGTTAAGGTTTCCTGAAGGTGACCTGAATTCTCCTGGGCAAACAATGAAGCCTCACAGGAAAGCACCTGACATCTGTGTGAGAGCAGTCTAGACCACATTCTCACAACCTCCCAGAAGCTGAATGTCAGGTTTATCCAGACTTGGATCACAATGATCACTGTACATAGCTCTTAATTAATCAACAAATTAGTCAACAATATGCAGATAGGTAAGATAATTGTTTGGCATGCTTATCACCTTCTCTCTTTATGTAGTCTGTCTTATGTCTAGGCAAAGTGGGTGGCCACAGGCCAGATGAGATTTAAGCAATACAGGGCAAGAAAGGACACTGCTTCAACTATAAACTCCGCCCACGATTGGGACACAAACAATGTACCATACACAAGGGTGTAACTATTCCTTTACCAATAATAATGCCAGGAGTTTCTCACCCTACAAAGAATACATTTGCATTTAATCTTGCAATAGACCTTCCTAGAAACATGTTTGCTAAGAGTCTGGAAAACAACAAACCAGCGTGGCTAGACTTCAGGGCCGGTGCATATGCCAGCGGTGAGTTTGCAAATACGGAATCTTTCTTCCCGTTTTGTCAAAAGAAAGCACAGGCCTCTTAGAAATAAAAAAACAAGTACCATTTCCTGATAGAACTTGGCTTTTCTAAACCCACGTCTGGACTAATTTGCCAATGAAGTCTTTATATTTTAACACTTGAAAGGCAGTAGACTAAATAAGTTATATCTTAGGATTGACCCAATATCCTGTTATCTCCACACCAACCTTCACTTAAGGTTAGATTTTGATATGAGTCTCCTTTGATCTTTCTATATCAGTCCAATGGTGAATCAGTTCTCAGTGTTTGCTTTGTAGTATCACGATAATAAAAATATTGTAGCCGCTTTGCTTTACTGTTCAGACTTTCTCAAAGAAGTAACCCTAATGTCAAATGGGTCATCAAAAATGCCAAAGTGTTTTACCAGCTGTTCATGTATCGATCACATGAAACACCTATCCCTAGAATTACTTCTCTATAAAGTGAATAAAACAGCAGTGAATTGTGGAATATGTTTTTAAAACCCGTGTTGAATCTATGCAACCATCAAACATACAATATCATGTTTCTTCATAGCATTCAATGGATATAATTTTTCCTAAGGTGCCTTCTGTGTTCTTGTTGCAATTCGTATTCACTCTTTTTGTTTTGCTTTGCTTTCATTTGCCAAAACATATGTTACTGACCATTTAAGGCAAAACGGCCCTGTGTGTAGAATCCCACATGGCAAATGCTTGCATTTCAATTAAACCCAGATCTCTTGACATCTTTATGCATCTGAGCCCCAGCCATCTGAGGGTAATTCTGTCAGCCCCCTACCCCCACTCTTGATCAGTGTAAGCATTTCTATTCTTAGACTATGAAATATGCGCCTTAAGTGTCGAGGGAAGGATTGCTGGCTTGTCACAGCTGCAGCCTGCTGGGGAGTACTTTGTGTGGACCACGAGCAGGACTTTCCAGCCTTCCTTCCCAGCTGCGCCCCTCTGAGTGGGAGAAGGTGGACCCCAGGCTCATCACTCCTCTTTGTGCCCTCACACCAAACCTGAAGGGCTGAAAAGAGGCAGGCTGGGCTGGGAAGTACAGAGGCCAGTTTGTTCCCACTGAGCAAAAGAATAGCTCAGAAAGGAGACCAAATAATTGTTCTTCTTACACTGCCTGGAAAGAAGAGAGAGGCCATTAAGTGAATGAATCATTCTTTGGGAGCTTCTGTACCAGGTTGATAACCATATTTAAATCAAAACTGGATAACTTTAGGGATATTATAATCTGAAAAATGTTAGATAGAAGACACCGGGGGGGGNGGGGGGGGGGGAACCTTAAATAGCAGTTCATTTTTATTTGCTGGTGATCGACTTGGACTGTAGTCACTTGATGACTCCCAAGTCTATTTAAATGATGACAAGACATTTTTTTCTAGTATTTTTAAACCAACAAAACCCAGGTATTTGTATTTCTGTGCTAGATTGTGGCTTAATTAAATAATTTTAACTTAAAGAAAAGACACCTTTTTTTTTTTTTTATTAAAGTCGATTGCTTCCAGAATCAATCAGAAATAACAAGAACAGAGGCAAAGTGAGGCGTGAGAATTTTCATTTGGGTTACAAATAAAAGAATAAACTGAATTTTAGTTGTAGGAACCACTGCTGATATGTTTCATACCATCTAAAGCCTGAGAATTACACTGCTATTTATCCTAATTCAAGCTTTCAATACATCTTAGAAATCCTCATGGAAAAACCCGAGATTCCTTGTTCTAGTTACTTACAGGACATGGCCATTATTCATTTTCTTCATTAAACAGTCCAAAATTAAAGAGTCTAAAATACAATTTTTGCAATAATCAAAAAGGATAAAAGCCCCCCAGTTTTTCTTAACTCTTTCCTAAGGGCTTCCCAGGTAGCTCTGTGGTAAAGAATCCGCCTGCCAATGCAGGAGACCTAGGTTTGATCCCTGGGTTGGGAAGATCCCCTGGAATAGGAAATGGCAACCCACTCCAGTATTCTTGCCTGGAGAATCCCATAGATAGAGGAGCCTGGTGGGCTATAGTCCATGGAGTCAAAAAGAGTTAGACGTGACTTAGCTAATGAGCATGTACACACACAAACATTTCAAAAGGTTGTAGGAACCAGTTTACGCACCCCTAGTACAGATCAATCAAAATATAACATAGGTTCCATAATGATAATAAAAGTGTCCTTAGACTTTAACACTCTTTGAAGAGAAATCATTTTAACTCATTTCATTGATTGAGTTTGCCCTGGTATCTGAAACCAAGTTTATTTTTGTTGGAATACAGACAACTTTGAGAGACAGAAAGTTTCATTTGTTTTTATTATTAGATGCCACAACATACTTTGGGTTCAAGCTGTTCATTTGAAGACCACTTTTGCCTTCCTTTTTAGAGTAAAAATTTTTCCAGATACTCCGCACCTGTTTTCACAGTGCCATAGTCAGAACATTTCCTCTGCTTAACATTAGTTGCTAAGCAGAATATATTTCAGTACACCAGCTGTAAAACTGTCAATCAAGCAAGCATTGCAAGTGTTTGGTAACCTGATAGCACCTTAAATTAACAGCCATTCTCTGATATCCAGCAATCGATGCTAGAATATTTAACTTGAACAGAGTTGTGCTTTTTATTATGTGAAATAAGAGATGTGATGAAAAAAAAGTCTGAAATCTTTATTTCCCACTGTTTCATTGGGGTTCTTGTTTGAGTCTTTTAATCGTTTACTGAGACCATTCTATCATGAATAACCATGTTCACAAAGGTAGAAAGGTTTTATCAACAGCAGATGAGATTCCTTTCACATACCAACAGAATAGAAATTGTTTTATAAAAACACGTTTTCACTTCATTTTACTTAAGAAAATGTGAGGTCCAACCCAAGATTCCTAAATTAAAACTATTTAGTGACTTTTATTATTAAGTTAGCTGATTTAATTTACTTACTCTTGCCAAATATAAGGCAACATGCAAAGGATGTACCACATTTGTAAACTTTGGTTTCAAGTAAGGGGTGGTTGGTACAGTGAGGAAAGGTTGGATAGAGATTTATCAGACATCATTCATCTTCATAGTTAGGATGGGAGTACCTGGAGAGCTTTTGTGTGTGAGCACTCCTTGAATACTGATTATGAATGTGCATTAAACAATCTCTATGTGATTTAACAGAAAATGGACTACAGGAAGCTATTCCCCTTATCTTGAATCTAAAAAGATACCAATGCAGAGATTATATAATGGAGCAATGCTTATTATAATGGACTTGGTACTGTGTTTGTTATTACCTGTACATTTTCCAATGGACTTCATGTGACTGTGATAAAGAAACAGTCCATGATAACTAAACAAAGGAGTAGTCATTTCAGTTTACATTTGAACTTCCACTCTTCTGTACAATTCAAACAAAGTCATAACCAGCTGCTTACTTACTCCAACCATAAAACACTGCTTTATCATCTACTTCTGTGGTATCTTTAAATATACTATATAAACCACTGTAATATGAGAAAGTCGAGGTTTCAGTTGCATCAGAATCAGGAAATACAGGGCTAGGATTGCCAAAGCAATTTAAAGTCAGACACCCACTGCCCCATTATCAGTAATATAATAGTGCCTTTCATTTCATAAACTCATAGTTTATTACCATTTGTGTTATAGTATGAGCATCTGGTTATGGGTGATAGACAAGATGGTAAACCTGGGGAGAACCATTCCGCCTTAAGACTGTAGTACATTCTGATGCATCTTTTTGCACTCACAACCTCCAAGCAGTGTAAGCTTGAGACAGCTGTGAGGCTCTTTTCCTTGAACGCATCAATCCCAATACCCACAGTATTTCATGTAGAACATGGCCTCCAAGTTTAACCAAATCATTAACCTCAAAGACAGAAAGGCCTTTGAACATTAATGAGTATTTTTATTAGCATTTATGTGATTATATCTGAGTGCATAAGAAAGGGCTCAAAGAAAAAATTTGGAGAATACAAAAAAAGCATGAAAAGAAAGGTAGGGTTTTACGTTTTGCCAAATATCCTTCCTACCCCTACAGACGCTTCTACATCTCTCCCTTCCAAAATAGGCATGCTGTTGAATCAGTTTGTGGGCTACCTCTTTCAGTTGTTAATATTTTTGACCATTTTTTCTCCACAATAAATGTTTTTTTAGTAACATGATCATTTAAGGCTACATAGTCCATTGTATCTATATAAAATCATTTGCTTAACTACTCTCCTATTTGGGGGCTTCCAAAAAATATAGCATTATAAATAAGGCTACCTTGTACCAACTTTAATTTTTTTAGAATATTTTTTTAGAAATAGACATTTGTAGGGGGGAGGGGACAAGCACTTTTTTAAGACTTTTGATAGTCATTATCATATTATCTTTCAGAAAGTCTAATTTGTACCAATTTATTCCCAGCACATGGAGAAGGAAATGGCAGCCCACTCCAGTATTCTTGCCTGGAGAATCCCATGGATGGAGGAGCCTGGTGGGCTACAGTCCATGGGGTCGAAAAGAGTCGGACACGACTGAACGACTTCCCTTCCCTTTATTCCCAGCACAATATTCCTTTAAGTGGAGCCATTTATGGGAAATTTCATGCTCATATTTTACTTAAACATTTTCAATACATTGAACAGTTGTGTCTAGTCCTATATTATAAATATAACCAGCAAAAATGGTAAACAACATCTGAACTTAGCCTTCTCTTCTTTCACCGAATGAGAGCAACCTATTGAAGCTGCAGTGGAACAATGTACCTACTACTTCCATGTTCATATGATTTAATTTCTGCCTTAATATCCTGACTCTTAGGTACACAGGAAAAATTTCCTTCAATTTGTAAAGGTTTTATTGTTGCTGTGACATTTCTCATTTTCTACACTGAGGGCAACACGTGAATGATTCTTCTTTCTCCTTCGAACTACCCAAGCCAATAGAGGTGAGGCAAAAGTAGGCAATTTGGCAAAACTATCCAATGCTCAGCTGACACGTGGTTGTTACACACACGGAAGTGAAGCCCGCAGGTGAGTTTTTGCTTGATTGTGGGTGTGCCTTCTCTGCCCTGCATATCCACCAATCAGCCTGTAGGTGCTGTGAGATGACTGTGGTCTGCATGCTGGCCCCTGTGTCTCTCTCTCTCCTCTCCCCTTCTTCCCCTCCCTTCTACCCTCCCTCCTGCAACTCCTTTCTTCCTCTCTCCATCTCTTTTATGAGGAAAGAGTCACAAGGAGGAAAGCAATCAATGAGAAACCACCCCAGTGAAGGTAGCTGACAAGCAGCGGCTGCCCAGAACCCAGAAATGCACAGATCAGACCTGTTTTGTTTTGCTCGTGAACTAGGATGGATCACAGCCCTGGGCATAAACTTAGAGATAATGTTTCTTTTTTTAAACTTTTAAACAGATAGGGAGAAAAACTTGGTCATACAGAGGTACCAGGGGGCTGAATGAGTGCATTCACCAAGATATTTGTGCCTCTAGACATATATATGTAGTTACCTTAAATCTATCAAACATGAAATAAAATGATAGTTGATAATATAAAACAGAAAATACAGTACAATATTGAGATATTTTTATGGCCATAATCTCTTTATCTTATTGGAAGTACATACAGCATTCACTGTATCTCTTCGGCATAGAATAACCGAGACAGGTAGTTTATAAAACCTAAATCTTCTGATCTTTAAGCCAACAAGCCATATTTTTGGTTGACCATTTCTCAATGTATTCAGAAATCCCTATACATTTCTTTCTGAAAAATTAGTATTTTATTTCCCTTTGTGTTACATTTAAGCCAAGTTCCCACATTCTTCCCTTTATATTAACTGTGGAGATATTCCAACTTATTCACCCTGGTAAAGGAGGCAGATTTTCAAGTTGTTAGTCTAATAGCAACAGTTAGTCTAATTACATTTTAATGAAATAAACATTATTGTTGGTTTTTTGTTTTTTGTTTTTTCTGCTGAAGCAGCATTTTAACCCTTACAATGTGCAGGTCTTAAATTGGTGGCTGTTGGTATTTGTGAACTCCAAAGACCTCTGCGTACACGCAGAGTGTGTACACACAGAGACATACACACACACACACACACACAAAAAAAAAAAAACTTGGAAAGTTAAGAAGAGCTAATTGAAAAAAAAAAGGATGTTTGGTCAGTGAATATTCTAACTAAAGACAACCAAATCAATCAAAAGTCAGCAATTTTCTCAGGCTCCATTTTCCTTCCTGCCAATTAAGTCACAGGAAAGCACACACAATCACACCTGCACCTGGGAATCCCAGGAACTCCATGGCCCGAAGCATCTTTCCCCAGAAAAGAGCTCGTTCGGAGCTCTGCGTGCACACATGCTGTAGTTTCCTTTCATTGTTTTGGTGGAGGGGGTGATCGGTTTCTTTTGAACCCCAGGTGCAGAGAGTCAAGTTAATCATATTCAGTTCAAAGCACTTGATCACCAGTGATCTGCTCGAGGCCCCTTGCACTGGAGTATTTATTCCCTGTTGGCCCCATTTTTTCTTCCATATTGCAGGAAGCTATTCCAATGAGCTTAATACATATCTTTCTAGTATAAGGATGATATATAAGACCTTTGATACGTTTGTGGTACCATTTTGTTAAATTTTTAGAACATCTATTTCTTTCAGCTCTGAAATGTTTGAAAATACATCCTGCCTGCCCACCTTTATTTTTTAAAAAAGCCTCTTGCTCCAACACTATCATTGTTAGAAACAAATTAATCCCCCTGGGTGTCTTCTCTATCTAGTGCTAGTCTGCCTCTGCTCACCCAGGATGAGGCCCAAAGTTTTTGCTCTCATTTTTTCCAGCTCTCTCATCTTTTAGGACTTTATGAAAATATAATTAAAATTGCACAGAATACTAATGCATGGATAGAGCTTGGAAGCTTCAGACTTTTCTTTTTTTATTATATATATGTTTATTTAGAAAAACTTGTTTTTCCCTTCTCCCAATAAAACCACTAAGAATATTGTTACAATCAATATTCTCACATACATTTTTTTCTTCCTTAAATTTGATTTATTTTTAATTGGAGTATAATTGCTTTACAAGGTTGTATTAGATTCTGCCATACAACAGCATGAATCAGATGCATGTGTATCTGAACCTCCCTCCCACCCAGCCCGCATCCCACATTTCTGGGTCATCACAGAGCACGGAGCTGAGCTCAGCTTCCCACTAGCTATCTATTTTAGACATCTGTTTTACACATGGTAGTATATGGTTGTCAATCTTACTTTCTTGATTAGTCCCACCCTCTCCTTCCCCCACTGTGTCTACAAGTCAGTCAAACGAGCTTTTCTTAATAAGCCATATTTGTCATTATTTTTAACAGGCTTGTTCTTCCATATCTACCTGCTACAGTGTGGTTAGATGCTTGGGAAAACAAAGAGAAAAGTGCATGCTCTTGAATCCCTTCATCCTAGTTAACATATTAAAATTTAGGGGAAAATAAAAAGCTGTTAGAGAACAACCATGGAGAAGGCAATGGCACCCCACTCCAGTACTCTTGCCTGGAAAATCCCATGGGCAGAGGAGCCTCGTAGGCTGCAATCCATGGGATCGGGAAGAGTCAGACACGACTGAGCGACTTCACTTTCACTTTTCACTTTCATGCATTGGAGAAGGAAATGGCAACCTACTCCAGTGTTCTTGCCTGGAGAATCCCAGGGACGGGGGAGCCTGGTGGACTGCCGTCTATGGGGTTGCACAGAGTCGGACATGACTGAAGTGACTTAGCAGCAGCAGCAGCAGCAGAGAACAACCAAGGCAGTATTTAATTAAGAGCCAAATTTCTTAAAACTTAATTTTTTTAAATTTTAGCAAAATAATTGGGATTGATGTGGTCAAATTAATCTTCACTGTCCCCTCTCCCCTCTTCTATGCTAATCCATTATTAACGCTAAGTTACAGATGAGGATATAGAAACTTAAAAGTAGTATTTACTCATGGCCATATAGTTATCAGGGCATGAATCTAGATTTTTTTAGCTCCAAAGTTCATGCACTAAAATGGATTCTCCAACAGTTTACTAATAGGTTCAGAATTTGGCCTGATCTTATAGGTATGTCTGCCTTACACTGGTCCTCATTTATGCAATAATCTTGGCCCATTCTGTGTGCCAGGTGCTGCGTTGTGGGAATACTGGAGTCGGAAGGATTAGGTGCCCAAGTCTTCTCGAAAGAGCCGAAGGTCTGAGCAAAGTGTGCGTTACTTATTGTCCAAGCCCAGACATTCTTATTCAGATGAAGTCTGGTAAAGTGCACATCAACATCATCCGTAATGAGGGGAAATATAATAAGAAAGACTAAAGAATAATAAACAGAAAATTGCACCCACTTTTTTGGTTTACCACAGGTCCCACTGCTTCTTCTGCACAATGACTCTCCCATTCCTACTGCAGACTCGCCACTGATTGTTATCTCCTATCTTGGACTTACTCTCCAAACTTTAGATCAGATATGATATACTTAGTACACATCTATTATCATGATTGGGCTAGCCTGGTGGCTCAGTGGTGAAGAATCTGACTGCAATGCGGTAGACTCAGATTCTATCCCTGGATTGGGAAGATGCCCTGGAGGAGGGCATGGCAACCCACTCTAGTATTCTTGCCTAGAGAATCCCCATGGACAGGGCCTGGTGGGCTACAGTCATGAGGTCACAAAAGAATTAGACATGACTTAGCAACTAAACAATAACAACTATCATAATTATCCAAAGGGATTACTTGGATTTTAGCATCTAATTCCAAATTTTATAGACCTAAAAATGTATTAGAATCTGCTTCTGATGAAAAGGAAGACTTCCTCAGATCCATGTAATGCTCTATTTGTTCCACTCTTGGAAAAAATATATTAATCAGAGTCCATAGTGTGGCAACAAATTAAGGTCAGGAAAGTGCCATTTTGAAAGTTATTTCCTAGATTTTTGTGAACACACTCTAGAATTTACTGCAAATGAAGCCACAGTTGGAGTTCTTAGCCTGTCTGATACTACCAACTAGATTGCCCTATGTTATAAGCAGCATCCTAACAAAACAGACACAATACGGAAACAAATACTAGGTCAAGCGGCTCACATGGGTCGCCTCCAGGTCACTCATTCACATGAGCAGCATTTTATGGTTTGGTTCAGTGCTGCCCGGAGGTACACATTAACTTTAAAGAGAATTACTGAAGATTTCCTCAGAAATGAGTCCAAGCAATTTCCCTTCTTTCTTCATTTGTAATGTGTTGACATTAATTAGTACCTAATTCCTGGAGTGTGTTCAGGCTACAGTGATGGACAGAAAGGAATGATTTCTGGGCAGATTAGGCACACAACCTCCTGGCCCAGTTCCAGAGGACAGAGGTTCAGCCTGGCTGCCATCGGAACTGAGTCTTCATCAGACTGGTTCACATTCCTCACTAGGGCCCAAATATCTTAAAGAGAGAGTAGGAGCTGGTTCTCATAGTAACAGTCATTTTTCCTTAAGAAATTCACCATACCCTGAGTTATTGTCCAAGAGCTATGAAGAGAAAATGTTAAGTCATTTAATGACGATGCATAGTGACTGAGCAAGTTAGTCAAAAGCAGATCTGACTCCAGGTCCCTCTGTCTTTATGTTATTTTAATTTTACATATTTGTTCACGCATCCCTGATCCCACATCTGCACAAGAAGCTTCTATGTTTCAATGAAAATGAGCATTCTGAAGGGTAGCTTTATAATATCAGTTAGGCTACTACTTAGAATTAAAGTATGGAGGGAGACTGAAAGAGTAGTACGGGATATTTCATGGATATTGTGTCTTCATCTTTAGTAGTTTTAAAAATTAATTTGTCCAGGAAGTCTCCTCCCTGGACAGAGAGCTGTGATATGCTTGTGCCATTTCAGAAATTCACTGGAAAATGTTATTAAAGGCTACCATTTGACCTTCTCTTGATATTTTATCATCTTCACTTCAAAATATATTTGACTATTAGAAAGATAGAGAGTTAACAAATTAAATGATGAACATGAGGGGAGACAACCAAAATTGTATTTTTTTAGAGTGAGTATGAATACTACTTAATATTATTAGAGCTTAATAAATGACACAGCAGTGAGCAGCCCAGAATAGTCAAAATACACAGCAACACAGAGACTGAGTTGAATAAGGTAAAACTAACTGAGATTTACCTAACTTCATTTATGAAAATTAAAAATGCAAGTGCACAAAACAACCATATTCATTTCACAAGGACACATACAAAGATACATAACAAAAACATTGTGTTATTTTTAGAGGAAAGAAGGAACTGGGCCTGGAAAATAAAGACAAAAAAGGAATAAGAAACAGAGAGGCTTCCCCAGGACCAGTAATTATAATGAGCTAGAAGTGGAGGAATACTATTATCTCAATACCTCACTTGAATTAAAAAAAAAAAAAAATTGTCACACTAATCGTCCCAAGCAACATAATCACTTAAAACTTCTGACTCTCAATATTAATCCCTCTCTGTGTTTTAGGATAATATTTTATTAACAAGCACATCACAATGAGTCTTTACATATTTAGAATAAACTATGAACAGTAATAGTCATGAGTATTAATGTTATGACCATTATTGTTCATGACATATTCTAAACACATGAAGTCATTTTACTACAAGGATACTCCAGAGCAATGTACAGGAAAGAAGGCCAGGACTCCACTGTTGCACACTGCCTTTTTGGATGTGATCTAAGAAAAACACAGATGTTCATGCAGTAAGGAAATAAAGTCTTTGAGTACATGTGATTTTTTTGCATTTCTTTCAGCCCTTTTAGTTTTTTCTCATCTATTAGAGAAGTATTAGCTAGACTCGATCCACATTCAAGCAAAGGCAAAATTATCTATTTGCTTCCCAGCCAAGATAATTAGAATATGCTGGTCAGAATATAACAAGAAGGACTTCCATGATAGCTCAGTTGGTAAAGACTCCACCTACAATGCAAGAGACCTCAGTTGGATTCCTGGGTTGGGAAGATCCCCTGGAGAAGGGATAGGCTACCCACTCCAGTATTCTTGGGCTTCCCTTGTGGCTCAGCTGGTAAAGAATCTGCCAACAATGCAGGAGACCTGGGTTGGAGACCTAGGTTGGGAAGATCCCCTAGAGAAGGGAAAGACTGACTACTCCAGGATACTGGCCTAGAGAATTCCACAGACTGTATAGTCCATGGGGTCACAAAGAGCTGGACGTGAGTGAGCCACTTTCACTTTCACGTTCTTTTCCTCTGGTTGTCTTCTCTCTAGCCCATACTCCAGTGTGAGTGCTCATATTCATATGCAGTGTCTAACAGTAGCCTAACTTGAGTAACTTGCCCAGAGGAGAAGGAAATAGTGATACTATTAAGCAAGACTGCATAGCAATTATGAAAATGTAATCTCCTACAAATTAATTTTTAAAACAACTAAAGGATATTTTAAGAATTAGTTTTTGTTGTGTTTCTTTTCTGCATGGTTTGCATGAACATTTTAATACTTTAGTAGCCTTCGGATTTTATGAACCAAAATAAAATGCTTGTGAATATATACCCGTGAAGACCTCCATGCTAAAGCTGCCTTTTAGGAAAAAAAAAAAAAAAAGCCTGAGTACTGAAAGTGCAGTAGATCTGGTTTTTAAATGGTTGAGTTTTTCATGGGGACTGGTAATCTATCATAATGGAACATTAACTTCACTTAAAAAGCATGCATATGTGGTTTTTACTTTATGACACCATTATAATCTTTACTCCTAGTATTGTTATTCTGAGATTAGAATGCGAAAATACCGCAGAGATAAATGACAAGAGTTTAGTTGCCAGTTAGTTAGGGTCTACAGTTATTTGCCATTAGATTTTTAAAATAGCATAAAAAGAAGGCTAATATTTATCATTGTCAAAGAAATGTGAGCTAGATTCACACAGAGTAACTTTTAATTACAAGAGATTGTATTTGCTTTCTGCAGAATCCATTTCAAATGGAATGAATGAAAGAGTTTGTCCGTTCTTTTTTTAATACCCTTTGACTCGGGCTTTCTTCCTGAATGAGGAGTAGCACTTGGCTGAGATGCTGTGTGGCTGAAGCTAGTGATCTGAATGAAGTGAAGGGAAGACTGCCCCAGCACCACTGGCACTGGAGTTAGAAGTTATTTTAGGGTAAATGGAAAAAGAACTCTGGACCTTCATCTTCCTCCTAATGCGTGTTAGCATATACAAATGCTTTTCATTTAGATTACTGATTTAGCCACTAAATCTTTACTCATAAGAGAATTCTAATTATACAGTGTCGCGAGTGTATGTTCCTCGGTTCTTTGTCTCGTCACAACAAAGATTTGGAGCAACAGACATTAAAGCCCTGGCGCATCTTAGCTCTCAGGTCTTGGACAAACCGTGTTACAGCTCTTAGGCAAATCAGTGTTACAGCTCTATTTTATTTAGAAGATAGCAGGAGAATCCATCCTCGAAGCATGAGGGCATGCCAACCCAAAGACTTAAAGAGAAGAGAGTGGAGGAGCGTACGGGGGAGGGGGAGAGAGAGGGAAAGAAAGAGCACACGCACGTGGGAGAGAAAGAGAGAGAGAGTGATTTGGCTCCTCCTTTTATATGTTTTTGCCTCCACCTGGGCCTGCCCTATGCAAATTGGGCTTAGCCAGGAGCGCTGTTTGTTCTACCTGAAGTCTTCACTCTGGTCCTCGGACCTTCTTTTGTTCTATTTTCGTGGGCTTTTCCCTTCCTTGTCTTTTAGCCACCACCATTTTGGACTCCTTTTCCCTATTCTACCTACCTAACATTCCCCCCTCAAGAGATGGGAGGCCCAATTCTTTGGGAATAGAGGCGTCGAGGTCTTTCTGGCTACTTCCTGCAGAACTGGGGCAGCGAGAGGTATTGGGCCTCCTCCTCTTGCTAGTCTCAAGCCTCAGAGTCCTTATAGCAGTGTCCATCTACGGGTGTGTGATATTTTCTGTGGCCGGCTGTAGTTTTATATCTTTGTTGAACTGGCACTGCATGTTGTAGCTGGTTGACCTGGGCAGAGACAAAGCAGGTTAGACAATTGACTGTACATGGAATAATCACAAGCATCATCAATATAGCATAACAAAGACCACTAGGGGCATTAGTCAATTTTAAATTCACATCGCCAGGATGGCTCAAGTCCCTCCTTGTTCAGGGATCAGAAGATCTATCTCCTGTCTGTTTTGGAATACAATCTCTGTCAAGCTATGTTGGCTCTTTAGAGCTATCCTGAGAAATCTTATCCCCAGAAACCAGATTTTGGGGGTGTTCATTAGAATGGCACTCATTGGTAGTCCTGAATAGGTATCTGAGATCTCCCAGGGGCTCCCAGGTGTATTGAGTGTCCTCTTCTGTCTTCTTCCATGGCTTGACTCGTGAGTAGTGAATCCAGGAGTCATGTCCTGGTACCTTGATTGCTGTGGGGATAGAAAGTATTACAGGGTAGGGGCCCTTCCATGTAGGCTGGAGTTGAGCTTTGGGGGACCCATCTTTCCAGACTTTAATTAGGACTTGAGTCCCTGGAGCATATAGTGGTGACTCCTTAGAATCTTTTGGGTCCTGGTTTATACCCCACAAGCGTATATCCTGTTGGAATTGCCCAACGGCCATGGTATAAGACTGGAAGGTCTGAACCTCTGGATCTAGGAAGAGGTCATTGACATAAACAAAAGGTCTCCCATATAGCATCTCATAAGGACTAAGACCAAGCTGTTCCTTAGGGGCAATGTGGGTGTGGAGGAGAGCTATTGGTAAAGCCTCCTTCCATCCCAGGGAGGTCTCCTGGGTTATCTTTTTTATAGCTGATTTTAAGAATTGATTGGCTCTTTCTACTTTTCCTGAAGATTGAGGCCTCCAGGCACAATGGAGATAATAAGTAATGCCCAATGCTTTTGAGACCCCTTGGATGACCTTGAAAGTAAGTGATGTCCCATTGTCACTTTGTAATGACCTGGGCAGACCAAATCTTGGAATGATTTCATGAAGCAGTTTTTTTTACCACCTCCTCACATTCTCAGTCCGGGTGGGAAAGCCTTCAATCCATCCTGTGAATGTATCTATCATGACTAATATGTATTTATACCCTTGAGAAACTGGCATCTGGGTGAAGTCCATCTGCCAGTCCTCTCCTGGGTAGGCTCCATGTCGTTGGATAGGCTGGGCCAGCTGGGGTCTTCGAGCTCCTTGGGGGTTGTTTAATTGGCAAGTGGGACAAGAGGAGACCACCTGTCTTATAGTTGTTTGGAAGCCTGTTCCTCTGCTGGCAAATTAGTCTGTGGAACTAAGGTGGCAATCCCTATTAGGTCATGGTTCTGTAATGCTGCTCTCCTAGCTGCCTGATCAGCTGCTTGGTTCCCTCGTGCCACTTCTGTGCTCCCTTTTTGGTGTCCTTTACAGTGGGAGACTGAAACCTCAGTGGGAGATGGACTGCCTCCAAGAGTCTAAGATTTGATCACCATATTTGACTGGGGACTCTCGGGTGGTCAAGTGGCCCCTTTCTTTCCAAATAGCCACATGTGCATGTAGCACCAGAAAGGCATACTTGGAATCAGTGTAAATGGCTATTCTTTTTCCTTTTCCCAGCTCTAAAGCTCGAGTCAGGGCTATGAGCTCAGCTAATTGGGCTGAAGTACCTGGTGGCATAGGCTTAGCCTCTATGGTCTCAAAATTGGAGACTACTGCATACCCGGCTCTTTTTCCATCCAAGACAAAGCTGCTTCCATCAGTGTACCAGATTTCCTCAGGATTGCTCAGAGGATCTTCTGACAATCCCTCTTGGGGTTTTGTCCAGTGGTCCAAGGTTTCTAGACAAGAGTGAAAGGGGAGAGAGCCCTCAGGGGTAGGCAGGAAGGTGGCTGGGTTAAGAACCTCACAAGGGGATATAGTGATGCCTGGATTTCCATCAGCATTACTTGATATCTGAGGATTCTTTGATCAGACATCCATAAATGGCCTCTCCCATATAGGAGTTGTTTTACTTGGTGGCTGGTAAAAATAGTTAGTTTGCCTCCAAAGGAGAGTTTTAAAGCATCTTCTGTCATGATTGCAATAGCTACAAGATTTCAAAGGCAGGGGAGCCAGCCTCGGGTAGGTGGATCGAGCTTTTTGGATAAGTACGCTACAGGCTGGGGCTCAGATCCCAACCTTTGAGTTAACACTCCCAAGGCTATTCCCTCTCTTTCATGGACATAAAGTTGGAATGCTTTTTCTGGGTCTGGCAACCTCAAGGCAGGTGCTCAAGTTAAGGCCTGTTTTAGTGTAGCCTCTGCCTTCTTTTGAAGAGTTCCCCACATCAGTGGGATTGAATCATCTCGTCCCTTTAAGCTTTCATATAAGGGCTGGGCAATAGTTGGGTATCCAGATTCTACAATACCCAGTTAGTCCCAGGAAAGCTCGCAATTGTTTTCAAGTTGTGGGGGAGGGCAACTGGAGGATTCCTTGTACCTAATCAGAGGACAGCTTCCTGGACACGTGTGTAATCTGAGCTCCCAGGTAAGTGACCTTTGTCTCAACCATCTGTGCCTTAGCACAGGAGACTTTATATCCCCTTTCTGCCAAGAAGTTTAGAACCTGAATTGCATGTCATTGGGCACTTTTCTCATCTGGAGAGCAGACTAGTAGGTCATCTACGTATTGTAATATTTTCCCATTAGGTCCCAGGTCCAGATCTAGGAGATCCCAGCTGAGGGCCTGTCCAAACAGGTGGGGGCTATCTCTGAACCCCTGAGGTAATACTGTCCAAGTCATCTGCTGGTGTTTTTCTCCTGGGTCCTCCCACTCAAAGGCAAAAAGATATTGGGATTCTTTAGCCAGTGGTATGCAAAAAAAATGCATCTTTGAGATCCAAGACTGTAAACCACCTGGCACTGGGTGGGATTTCTCCCAAGATTACATAGGGATTAGGTACTGTGGGATGGAGGGGGACTACGGCTTCATTTATGATCCGGAGATCTTGAACCGTTCACCAGGTTCCATCTTTTTTCTTTACTGAGAGGATTGGGGTGTTACATGGCAAACTGGTGGGGACTAATAGCCCACAAGCAAGGAATTTATTTATTAAAGGCTATAGTCCCTCCCGAGCCTCTCTTTTGAGAGGGTATTGTTTCCAGTTAGGAAACCGAGTGGGATCTCAGAGGACAATGATGACCGGTTCGGCCTGGTACTCTCGTCCAGGAATCCCCTGGTCCCACACCTGGGGGTTAATTTTGTCTTCCCATAGTTTTTGGTCCCTCTCTATTGAAGGTGTAATGGGTTCTTCAGTAGTAACCAGGAGCTGTAGAGCTCTAGGGACTGAAAAACTTCCCATCACAAGGGTGGTCCCCAGTTTAGTGAGTATATCTCTTCCCAATAAGGGAGTAGGGCACTCAGGGACCACCAGAAACTGGTGGGAAAATATTTGTCCATCCCAGCAACAAAGAAGTGCTCGGGTGAATCTTTTAGTAGTTGCTTTTCCTGTAGAACCCAAAATGGTACAGGTTTTGGAGGAGAAGGGTCCGGAGTAGGAGATCAAGACAGAGTAGGTAGCCCCTGTGTCAACCAAGAAATTTTCAGACCTACCTGCCACATCCAGTTGCACCCTTGGCTCCAGCCCCGTGATGGTTATCTATGACAGACGGGCTGGCTGGAGCGGGCCGTTTCAGTCCTCTTGAACCATCGTGAGGGTAGGCTTGGCGCTTGACCTTGAGGCTCTTGGGTCCCGAGGGCAGAGTGCCGCCCAGTGTCCCAGTTGATGACATTTGTGGCAAGCCATTCTAGGAGACTTGTCACAGTTCGGACACTCTTTGGCCCAATGCCCCGCCTGTCTACAGATCAGGCATTTGTCTCATGCCTTGTCCTTCAAAGACTCGGGGGTTGCCATAGGGCTTCTCTGGAGGGCGGCCAGCATCTGAGCATGCCTTGTCTCTTTCTTTCTCTCCTTCTCCTGGGCCTTGGCCTCCTCCTATTCTCTGTTATAAAAGGTATTCGTGGCTGTCTAGACCATCTCATCTAAAGAGGCAGCAGGGTCCTGCTGCTGTAGCTGTTGTAACTTAATTCTGATATCTGATGCACATTGGGCCAGGAATTTGTCCTTTAAAATCACCTGTCCCCCATAAGAGTCTAAGTCCAGATTGGTAAACTTTTGGAGGGCCTCTTTTAGCTTTTCCAGAAAGGCAGTGGGGTTCTCATTGGGCTCCTGAGTTATTGCTGAGACTGGGCACAGTCCCACTAGTAATAGGCTTCCTTCTGTTTCCATGGATGGACTTCCTTAGGGGTGAGTCTTTCTGAAGCTTATCCTACCCAGAACTGTTGCAACCTGAGAGCCAGGCGTCCCCGGGTCAGGGTGCAGATCCCCAGGCAGGCTGAGGCGTGACAGCCTCCTAGAGATCAAATCCCCAGGCAGGTTGAGGTGTGACAACCTCCTGGGACCCCGGGACCCCTGAGACCAGCGGATTCTTGAGCAGGTTGAGGCGTGACAACCTTTAGAGGACCAGATCCCTAGGCAGGTCAAGGCGTGATGACCAAGCACTTACAATCAATAACCGACTCAAAGGGGAACAAGTGTGAGCAAGCTCCAGGAGTTGGTGACGGACAGGGAAGCCTGGTGTGCTGCAGTCCATGGGGTTGCAAACAGTCGGACACGACTCAGAGACTGAACCGAACTACAATCAGTAAGTCATTGTTCTAGTCATTAGAGCCATCTTTCTCAAAGTGTGGCCTCCAAAACACAGGCAAGTGAGATACTAGAAATACTGCAGAGAAACTGACGGTCACCTCCCATCCTAGTCCAAATAAATCAGAATTTTGGAGGGTGGAACCTACGAGTCCAAATTGTTAAAAGTAGTCCCAAATTATTTTGGGAACCCCAATTTAAAAATGTGATACCTGCCATCAAGGCCTAATAAAAAGATGGGAATGCAGATATGAGACAGCACATTCTGACTAATGGTCAATAAAATCTGAGGAGCAATGATTTGTGTCATGTCTAAGGTAAATAATTTAATGATTTGTGCATATGTGGGCTAAACAATGAAACTGACAATTCTCTTAATTTCTATTCTCCTCTTCTTCTGGCATGCAAACCCTGAAACCTTCTGTTGAATTGGTGGTATCATTTAAAATGTTAGCATCCCTACAGTGGGTAGAACCTTCTTGCAGTCCACACTGGACATGTAACATGAGCAAAAGTACACTTTTGCTGCTTTAAGCCACTGAGATTTGGAGGGCTATATGTGACTTCAGCGTAACTAGATTTTCCGGACTAATGTACATACACCTTTCAGCATAACTAGATTTTCCTGACTGATGTGGATACACCTTTCATTTTTTTTTCCCAATAGAGAGGATCATTATCATGTGTCCTTTACCTCAAAAACAGGCAATGTTAAAGTGTTAGTCGCTCAGGCTTATCCAACTTTTTGCAACCCCATGGACTGTAGCCCACAAGGCTTCTCTGTCCATGGAATTCTCAAGGCAAGAATACTGGAGTGGGTTGCCATTTCTCCTCCAATGGATCTTCCTGAGCCAGGGATCAAACTCAGGTCTCCTGCACTGCAGGCAGATTCAAAGAGTTAAAGAGGAAATACAGAATCAGTTGGACATTCTAAGGACAGAGGAAACTCCAAAGAATAATATCATAAATAATAACATTTACTAACTCCATATGTTAGACACTGTGCTAAGAGTTTTCCATGTGAAGATCTATAGGTTGAACTTGTCAGAAGTCAAAGCAAAAGCAAAGATCCTGAGACCACAGTGAGTTTGGCATATTTGTGAAACACACACAAAAAAAGGTCTGTGTAGCTAAAGAATATTGGAGTGTGGGGCAGAGCTGGTGAAGGATGAGAGTAAGAGATGGGATTAAAGAATTTGTCAGGGATCAGATTACATAAACCTTGTAAACTATGGGAAACACTTCAGATTATATTTTTGGTGGCAGCCATTATAAAGTTTTCAACAAAAAAATTCCATGACATGATCTACACTTCCAAAAGAACACCCTGTGTCCCTCAGCGACATTGGAGAGGAACAAAAATTATCAAATAGAGAGAAAAATGAATTTTCCATTGCATTTCCTTGGGTTTAGCTTTTCATCTTTGGTCCATTTCATTTGCATGCAGTATATAGACATATTTAATCTAGGTTTTATAAAAGTATTATTTCTCCAAACTTAACATTAATAAAAACTACTTGTCTTTGTGGTGGAATCCCAACAATACTTTTTACTTCATTTAAGAAATATTTGTAAGGTCTTATTATGTGACAGATAGACACTGTGGTGCAAATATAATTGAGACCATTTATCACAACCCTATGAGGAATCTCTCCAAGCTCTCAAACTCCTACTTCCCAAGACTATGTTATTCTCTTTCCAATGAATCTGCTCTTTGTTTCCAGCTACCATCAGTCCTCTTCATTTATAGACTGGGCTGTAAATTCCTCAACTTTCTTGGTTCTTTGTCCCTCTCTGTTTAATACCATTGATGTGACCTTGACAAATATTTATCCCTTTTGAACTGTCATGGAGACTTGGCCCTGCAGGACTTGAGCTCCTTTTTGTCATGGTCCATGAGCTGGGGAGGAAGTTCCCAGGGAAGTATGGAAGAAACAATCAGATCCCCAAGTTAGACTGAGATCCTTAACGATCTCAGTTGTACTATAGAATAAGAGAAGTAAAAACAGTTTCTAGATTTTAACTCATGCCAGTGAATCACATGACCAGCATGATTCCCCTTTTATGGGGGATGGCATAGTTAGAGAACTAAGTCCACCATCCTCTTCAGGTACCAGGAGACCAACGTTGCATCCCCAGGTTATTTAGGACAGGGAAAGGTACAGCCGTTCACAGTTTATCAAGACCGAATTGGGAAGTCATCCTTTTCATCATTATGTGTAAATATATACAGGCAATCCTGGCTTTGCACAGTTCCAATCTGCACATTTTAGTTATCATGGTTTAGTTGAAAACACTGGTCCCAGACAACCTGGTTCACATTTCCATTATCACTGTATAGTAACTGTGAGTAACTGCATAAAGTACAGCAAACATCACTGCTAGCTCTTCAGTCCACACATCACTCATGGACACATATCCTGACCAGGGACCAACAATGTCACTTTGTTTAAAGCCTGTCAGTGAACTGGTCACTGCACAGCTGTCACTCGGTGGGTTCACACACAGACAGCAAAGCAGGTAGTGGCGTTGCCTCCTTATATTCCAGTGACAAGCCCACGCGACATTTTCCAAAAGTGGATCATGAAAGAGGAAGCTGGCAAAAAAAAAAAAAAAGATGAAAAATTCTGCTCTCTTATGTTTACCTTTATTTAATATCTTAGTAAGAAAAATGAACATCGAAGTAAGCATTAAATTCTTTTTTAACTCTCTCTGCCATTCTTACTTGCTTTGCTCGCTGTCACAGACAGAACATTTCCAACAAGTTAGACCTCTACGATGGTGCTGAATCTCTAAAAATATATATATATATTTAGAAAGATCTGCTTTTTCATAATAGAGCTGAAGCACACAGGCGTTTAGAAGCACTCCTTGAGACTCAAGATGCAAAAACTCAAATTTCCTTGCATCTAACTTTCAACATGCCCAGTCCCTTGGGGATGCCCCACCCAGGCATTGCTAATGGATTGACGAAACCATCTGTGCAGTGTAGATGGTATTGCCTGTATGTGATTAGTCGAAAAGAGTTGACAAAATCCACATGGTTAAATAAATCAGGCAAGTGGTAACCAAGGCACTGATGTTTACAATCTTCCTGCCCAGTCATATAAACATAATCTGTCAGGAAAACAATGCATCTTGGACTGCCTCTCACATTCAGACACTTGAATTAAAAAAAAAAACTATTTGTTGAGCATTTACTATGCACCAAGTCTTATTCTTAACACTTAATTTCATTTTCCAATTAAATCCTCACAAAAATCTTATAAACAGGATACTATTATTCTTATTTTATAGGTTTTGTAAGAAGTTGAAGCTCAGAAATATTGAGTACTCATCCAGGGTCAGACACCAAGTGCATAAGAGTAACAATGATCAAGAGCACATGGCTGTCTGTGGTTCTTATGCCTACTTATAGAACTATATTACTTGTTTAAAAGAATAAAAAAACAACCTTTTATCTGCAACCAGCAAAACATAACATGATAACTGATAGTGAAACAAGTGACTGTGTGTGAAAAATGTATTCTGGAAAATCTGACAGATATGTGTTCATTTCATTAACTTCTTACATCATTTCCAACAGCTTACAAGAAAGCAACAGATTTAATTTAAAACATGAAAAATTTAGCACTGGTTTTAAGAGCCGTTTTGGATAAAATTTGACAAAAATAATGAGAAACATTAAGGGGCAATTAAAATAACATTTTAGCTTTACTAAATAAGGAAACTGATTGAACCAGAAATACTATTTTAACTAGAAAACATATAAGAGCAAAATTACAAACACCATTCGTTTTAGACAATTCCATGTATCTATCTCCCACCTCCCTATATAGACAAAATTCTATCATGGTTGATGATTCTTACTGAAGACATTGCTCCTAAATGTTCATTACTGTCATTCTTGCTGTGGCTGTTGGTCCTCACCCCAGCTCAAAGCTCAATTTTTTTCACCTTGGCCTTCCATCTCTGACCTTTCAAGTTTTCCTGAAATCAAATTGCCAAACCCTGTTTGCTCCTTGCAGAGCGTCTCCTAATTCCTCTAATGTGATTTAGACTGACAGGGCTGAGCTGCAACTTTCAATAATATATCTGAGGATGAAAAGAAAGGTGGCCTGAGGGACACTGCAAGCAGCTTCCAACTGGACAAACCCCATCCCTGGGTGCAGGCACCATGCTGCTACTCTTTTGCAGCTACGACTTGTTCCTGGCCTCCCGCGCTGGGTGCTCCCACTTCCAACTGCGGAGTCAGATTATTTTTATTAATAATAATAGCTAGTATTTAAGAGTGCTTGTTATATGCCAGGCACTTTGCCAGGTGATTTTATCTGAGCTTACAGTATTTTTCTCAAAAATTAGATATCTGTGGGCTTTCTGCATTTGGGGAGATGAATGTGTTTACTCACCAGCCCAAATAGCGACTAAGGATAAAAGAAAAAAAAATACTTTGTTCTCATTTCTCCTTCATTTTCTCTCCAACTGACTTTATTGAACATCTACTATGTGTTAAGGATGGCACTAGGTATAGATCTTGGGAGCAGAAACATACAAATACTGCAATGTAAATATATTAAGAAATACATATGATTTGCATACCATAAAATTCACCTTTTAAAGATGCACAACCTGATAACTTTTGAGTATATGCACAGTGTGCAATCATTTTATTCTAGAACATTTTCATGACTCCCTAAAGAAACCCTGTACCTGTTAGTGGTCACTGCCATGCTCCTTCTGCCCCAGACCCTGAAAACTGTTAATCTATTTTCTGCCTGTTAAGAACTTGTCCATTCTGGACATTTCAAATAAATTAAATCATGCCAAAAAAAAAGAAAGGAAATATGCAGAAAGCATAGAAAGTAATCACATTTAAGGACTTGGTGCTGTTTTAATCTAAGTAAATTCTTTAAAATATATTCTGCTTTCTCTAGCCTGCTTCATACTGGAGTTCTATGATGAGATGACCCAGGGAATTTCTATCATCTTGAGTCTTCTTGCTACAGAGGAATCTAGAAAGATCTGAATAGTGTATACGTGTTAATCAGTCTCGTACTCAGTCTTGTATTTGAACCCTGCTCCCAGGCACTCCTCTTGTTCAAAATCAGCTGACACTCACACAAATAAACTATGTTTCTGAAGAATATTCATGAATGTGTATAAATGATCACATGTATGGTACATAAATGATACACCAAGCAGAAAATTGTATACGAGTTATATGATTCTATGTTCACCTGGACCCCCCAAAGAAAACAACCTGTATGCACATATATTCAAAGAAAAATATTAGGAAAAAATAAGAAGAAAATTAGGAAGAAATTAGGAAAAATATTAGGAAGAAATTAAAATATTAGGAAGAAATGTGATACAGTATTGAAATAATTAGAAATTTTACTTCCCTCTAATTCTATAATTTTACCTTGAACAAGTCTTTTATATATCCATTTAGGAAGAAGAATGATTATAAGAAGTTCACTTAGAAAAATATAGATCTAATTCTTGTTGTTACGGAGTTAACATAGAACCAACATATAAGTTTAAACGGTATGGCTATATTGTTTTCAAGTAATTTCATTGTCGTTGTTGAAAATGTAAAAGAAAACAAAGACAAATAGGCTTTGTTTAATTAGAAGGGCCAAACTCTAAACAGATCCTATTCATTATCTGGTCATTAGACTTGAATTCACACAAAAATCTCACAAACTACCTACTGGAGAGAAAAGGAGGGAAAAGGTCCCTGAATGCTCAGAGAGATGCTTAAACACCCTCCTCCTTTTGAAGGCTATCATTTTCCCTAAGGCTCTTCTTTTCCAACTTCCTTTAAGAGGAATTTAGTATCTTCTCCCCACTCACAAACATTTCTAAGAACTCATATTTTCAAAAACGTTCCAGAACTCCATTGTGAGGAACTCCATTGCATAGCTGTGAATTTAATAAAAATCACTGAATGCACACTTGAAGGGCTTCCCTTGTGGCTCAGCTGGTAAAGAATCCACCTTCCACGCGGGAGACCTGGGTTCAGTCGCTGGGTTGGAAAGATCCCCTGGAGAAAGGAAAGGCTACCCACTCCAGTATTCTTTTGAACTATGGTGTTAGAGAAGACTCTTGAGAGTCCCTTGGACTGCAAGGAGATCCAACCAGTCCATCCTAAAGGAGATCAATCCTGAGTGTTCATTGGAAGGACTGATGTTGAAGCTGAAACTCCAATACTTTGACCACCTGATGTGAGGAGCTGACTCATTGGAAAAGACCCTGATGCTGGGAAAGATTGAAGGTGGGAGGAGAAGGGGACGACAGAGGATGAGATGGCTGGATGACATCACTGACTCAATGGACATGAGTTTGAGTTAACTCCGGGAGTTGGTGATGGACAGGGAGGCCTGGCATGCTGCGTTTCATGGGGTCACAAAGTGTAGGATATGACTGAGCAACTGAATTGAACTGAACATGAAGATATTAGACTTACTTAAGTGTACATGAGAAAAAATGCATTTTTATTTTTATTTAACAAGAACTTGGCTAATGACACAAAAAGAAAGACCAGGAGCAGGGATGTACTCCACAAATCTGGGTATGGTTACATCCTCCAACCATCCTCACAGTCCGAGGCTTTTTTTCACACTCCAGGGAGGTTTGTGTCAGAATAACAAATGAAGAGGACTGGATCACCACAGACTACTTATATTTCATTTGAAGTTTTTAGCTAAGCTTCCCCCGCCTCCAAACTATTTGGATATCCAAAATGGGTTTTTGTTAACAGTAAATAATTATCTGGATCTGAATGTTTAAAAAAATTTTTTTACTGTTTTCCCAGCTAAAATTTCATAATGATTTTCCACTGATAAAATTATTTCATTTTTTGTTTCTTTTCCTACATATTTTGAAAAGTGGAACTAGTGAGAATCTGGGAACCAGAAAGTAATCTTGAAAACCACACTCAAACAAAATCATATTCAAGTCTCCTCCACATTTTCACCTGCTTTGAAGCTCTCTTTCACAGCACAAAGATTTTACCAGAGGATGTTGAAGAGCTTATCTGCTGACATGCTGTTAATCCTGTTTTATCAGCATTGCTTCTTCAGTGCAACAGGAAGAAAATTGTACGATATTTCCCTTTTTAAGTCCAATCCTTGTTACAGGTTTTGTGTTCTCTCTTCCTTGACAAAAATTCTCTTTTAAGGAATGCAAACTTATGTGAATCTAAATGCAATGGTGATAAAAACAGTGTTTATGTTGACTCTGGGACTCCTCATCTGGACAAACAGGGACGTAAGGCTGGCCTTTGAATACAGGAGGACATCTGAGCATATCCTTTCAGGGAAATCCTGCCTCTAAGTAATCCCTTCCTGTGCTGGAGAGCTACGGCTCTGTTTTAAAATGACTCCATGCTGTATAAAAATAGAGCATGTCATTTCATGCATATATGCGCTTTCCAGGTGGCTCAGTGGTTAAAAAAAAAAAGCCACCTGCAGTGCAGGAGACACAGGTTAGATCCCTGGGTTGGGAAGACCCCATGGAGAAGGAAATGGTAAATCACTTCAGTATTCTGGACTGGGAAATTCCATGAACAGAGGAGCCTGGAAGGCTACAGCATGAAGTCACAAAAGAGTCAGATGCAAGTTAGTGACTAAACAACAGCAACATGGAAAAGAGAACTCAACTGGGCTACAGAAGATCAAGTTTCAATCAGGAATAATTAGTTTCTTCTAATCAGCTACACGACCTGGGTCAAGATACAACTCCTTGAGGTTCCAGGGTTTTGTTTTGTTTTTTTGCTTAGAAATGAGGCCTTTGTATTAGATGACCACTAAAGTTCTTTCAAATTCTAATAACTTATATGAAGCTTAGAAAGGGAGCTCTTCTATCAATTTCTTAATTATACAGCTTCAAATTGTATTGGAAGGAAATATAAAGTGGTTTTTAAAAACTTTTTTAATTTGGAACTATAAAACATGTAGGTGAGAACATTGGTATGTGGCAGTGATAAATTTTGTGATATCTTTTGTTCAAACAACTGTCTGAAAGAATTCCAAAAGCTTGTTTTTTCCCCTTCGTTCCTGAACTTCACATACAATCTTCCATTGCCAGAAATAAGGGAAGAACAAACTCTTTAGTGATTTATTTCAAACTAGGGCCGTATAAAGTTAGGGTCATATAAAACCCTAACATTCTATAAAGCCCTTAAGGGATGTGGCAATTATTTGATCTGAATTTCACATTTTAAAATGTTTGTTGCAAATTATATTAAATGTGTATATATTTATTTGAAAAAACATGTTTATTTATTCAACAAACATTCATAGAGTACATATCATCCATTGAAAAGAGTTTAAGGTTTTAGGATTCAGAAAAGAACAGAAACAGACAAAAATTTTTGCCCTTTATTAAATTTACATTCTAGTGGTGGCGGCAAAAAAGAAAATTAAAATAAGCAAATTGTATAGTATATTAAAATTTTATAAGAGCAATGGAAGACAATTAAGCCATGGCTGCAAAACGAATCAAGAGTTTTGAGTAGATCTGTCTGAGAAGGCCCGCTGTTCAGTAAAGATATGAAGGAAGTGGGCAGGGAGCTGGGGGGAATTTGAAGCAAAGATCCTAAGGCAGGAGCATGCTGGAGAGTGGGAAGGGCAGCCAGGCTACCAGCACTCTGGAAGAAGAGGACATAGAAAGAGGAGGCGGAGAAGGAAGAGCGGCCTATGGGTCATCAGACCTCTGACCACAGTGCCTTCCAGTGATGCTTACGCAGTTTGTTTATGGGGCGTTTTCCTGTATCCTGGTTTCCCTTGTGGCTCAGCTGGCAAAGAATCCGCCTTGCAATGCCAGAGACCTGCATTCGATCCCTGGTTTGGGAAGATCCCCTGGAGAAGGGAAAAACTACCCACTCCAGCCTGGAGAATTTCATGGACTGTATAAGCCATGGATCGCAAAGAGTCAGACACGACTTAGACTTTCACTTCACTTCCTGTACTCTCTTCATAAACATTTGAATATGGCACTAACACCGACTAAGATTTTACTCCTGTACTTGTTCAAAACCAGACCTACACCTGTCTGTTCAAGCAAACACTGTGTATTTTTATGACCATTAATGTGGGCTGAGTTAAATTACGTGCCAAACAAGGCTTAGGTCATGTCTGTTTATGTCACTTTTCCAACAATAAGTAAATCCAGAACATATCGGTTCCTGCGTTCATGCTAAGTCACTTCAGTTGTGTCAGACTCTGTGTGACCCTATGGACTATAACCCACCAAGCTCCTCTGTCCGTGGGATTCTCCAGGCAAGGATACTGGAGTAGGTTGCCATGCCCTCCAGGGCATCTTCTCAACCCAGGAATCCAACAAGCCCATCTCTTATATCTCCTGTTTTGGCAGGCAGGTTCTTTACAACACATCAGTAATACTATGTTATAATAACTTTAGCCATCATTTTTAGTTTAGATTACTTTTAACCTGACTTACACTTATTGATAAGGAATGCAAACTATTTTTGAAATATTGTTATCCCATACAACTCAAAATTAACAGTATTATTTATATCTCTTTAAAGCTTTCAGAGAAAATTTTTTTAAATAAGTTAAGATTTCACAATAAGCTGCTACCTTTCACAATCATTTTTTTTTCCCTCACTGAACAGCGAAATATACTTCACCTATAAGTTGGGTGTTAAGTCTACAAATATTAACTAGACACCCAATATTAAATTATTGCCTTCATTAAAACAGGCTCATGTATCTTATATATTGAATTAATAATAAGCAAATGCTATAAATTTGAAATTATGAAATAAATTTAAACTAATAAAATTGCCTATTTATCTAGTGAATCTATGTAATTTTTGCAGATTTGGTGCCTATTAAGAAACAGATTTTAAAATATATATATATATATAAAAGAAAGGGATAAAGGTGATTCTGCAGAAATCATGAGTACAAGCACGTAAGAGAATGTATTCTTTCCTCTTAACTCTTCATTTATTTATCCCCTCGTGTAAGCAGAAGAATGAATTTTTCATTAAAGACATAGATAAACACACACACATGTATATGCACACATATGTATATAAACACTTGTATATCCATCCTTACCTAGATAGATGTTCAATAGCACACATTATAAAATATTAGCAATTTGTAAACTTAGATGAAGAGTATGTAGGTGTTTATTGTGGTATTTTTTTCAACATTTCCACAGGCTTGGAATTTTTCAAACCAAAAAATTGGGGAAAACAGAGAGAGATTGGTGTCACTGAACAAAACAATCTGAATAATTCTGGCCTCGGAGTCACTTCTGAGATCAAGGGGACATTTGCCCACATTATTCACCAAATGAGACTGATAAGCAGCATTAGAGAGTCAAGAAAGACTAAAGCAGACTGTAGAATGCCTGTAGAACCAAGTATTTACCCTCATCAAACCTCGGTTGAGTGAATTTTATTGCCTTAGTTCACTTTTTTTTTAAAAAAGCCTAAACAAAAATGTTAAGCTCTGTATCCAAACACAAGAAAGGGTTTTAGAGCACATGGAATTTAGCACCAAAGAAATTATGAACTGATATTTGCTCACATTTATTATATCTATTTACTCATTCTTTTAAAAAAAATGACTTTTGTAACAATATTCTTTGAATTCACAAAAGAGCTTAGCTGATCCTGCAAATTTGGCTGTGATAAGTACAGGGGTGAAGCAAATATACATTTCAGAAGCCTAAACCACAGCTTGTAGGAAACACAGGCTCTTGGCTTTCTACCCTCAAGGTCAGAGAGATTTCAAATACTCTACAAGTCTCAACTACCCAGAATTCAGCATTTATGTTTACAATAAATGCACTTATGTTTAAGTAGAACTCTGGTCTCCAATTCTAGCCTCCCCCATGATGGCAGGTATATCTCTAAATGTCCGTGGTTCACAGGCAGTGTTTTAACTGGCCCGTTAGTACTCGAAGTGTCGTGAACTAGAGCCATACCAAAAACCAGACGAAATGGGCATTCACCTCAGCTGGCATTTCAAAGTTGAGACAACAGTGGAGCTGCTGAACAATAGAACAAGCCTTTCTTCCTCTCACCAGTGAAACAAATCTTAAAATATGGAAATCAAGCCCTGCTAGACGTATCAGACACCAAAGAGCTGAAACCTCTCAACAGCAGGTGACGTCAGTGAGGTTTGTCTTTTGAAAACGTGTTAGGTCCTTTTAGGACTATGGAAGACACTTCTGGTTCTTAAGGTGATGCTGATAATACTTTCAGTCCCTGTGATATCCAGGTCGACGTTAAGTAGTTTATAAAGCAACTTGAAATGTTTGAAGGTTAAATTAGTTTCTCCTGTAAATTGCTTGGTGTCAATTGTAGTTGTGATAATTGGAGATTTGTTTACTCAGTTTGTGAGAAATACTGGCTAGTATTTCTTGCCTCTTATAAAGCTCAGAGAAGAGGAGGCAGCCACAGACTGGGTCCCTTACAACAACCCCAGACACTAATCAGAGTATGTGTCTTCAGAGTAGAAGAGATTAAGTAGATCATTAGTTTTCAGGCTATACTCAGAGGGCACTTGATCTCTTGAATGACAGTTTGGTCCTTCCTTAGTTAATTTGTTTCTTGAGAAGGCCATTTTCTAATAAAATTTTGTGGAAATTTTCCACAAGTACAAGGCAGGCATAAACCACAAATCCTGCCAATAACCCATATCAAAAATTGTTTGTTGTAGTGTTCAATTAACCATCAACCACAAATTTTATGTTTGGGAGAAAGAAGACAGGCTTTCAATTCTTTCTCTTTCCCTGGCTTTGCACTTTTTAATTCTACTAACAGTAGATTTTTGCCAAGTTGTGAATAAAATTGAATTTCCCAGTAGACAGAACTTCAGAAGTTCGGTTAGATTCATTCTGACAAAAGGTTAGACTGGTCACTATGCAGCCTTTTAGGTACACATTCTGAAGCTTTTCGGGTTTGTCTTTGCAGTAGGGCTAATAAACTGTTGTCCTTACTGGAGGGAATCTTTCCTCCCTGGTTCTAATCCCATCACTCTTTAATGCAGCAACACCATCCCAACCACTCTGAATGGAAAGCCTTCTTCGCATGTTTCAACATTTACAAACTGACTGTATGACTTCAGCTCCACTCTTAAGGAGTTATCTTCGGTGAGTTTGTGTATGTACTGGTATAAGGACAGGTAATTATTCTTCAGAATAGACAATGTTATTAAGTAATCTAACACACTATATGACCTACACTACAAAAATTTCTAGTGCACTATAAAAAAAAAGAATTTCATGAAAATGAAATATTTTTACCACCAATATAATTCCAAAAGAAAAAGAAAAGTGAGTTTTTGCTTGCACTATTAAATCAGAATAATAAATCTTTCATGAGTATAGCATTTGTGATTTTAGCTTATGAAAGATCATAAGGGCATTTGCTCATTTTCATTACATGAAGTTGACACTGTGTTTTGTCTATTTTTAGGTCATAATAATAGCTAATATTAACTGAGCACCGAAGGCCGCCAAGCCTCTATTAACTCTGGGTCTTTGTTATCAACCTCACTGAGTTGAATCTTTTACTGTCACAATTGTGCAGGTGAAGAAACTGAAGTCTGGAGAGCTGACAAAACAAGGGTAATGGGAAAGTTACTCTGAGGGAAAGTGATTCCTGAGATCTTAATTACCACACTGATTGTGTGCCACAGACATTCTTCTGCCTAAATTTCACATTTTCTCACAGTTCACCCAAGTTTCCAGTTGTATCAGCCTACTTGGGGTGCCATAACCAAATGTCATAGACTGAGTGCCTTACATAACAGAAGTGTGTGTCTCACAGTTCTGAAGGCTGTGAAGTCCAAGATCAAAGCACCAGCAGGTGTCAGCTTTCATTCTGAGGCCTGGGTTCTTGGCCTGTAAGCAGCTTCCTTCTCACTGTGAGGCCACAGAAACCTCTCTGTGAGTCCACAGAAAAGGAGAGAGTGAGGAAGAGCTGTCTGGGGCCTCTTCTTATAAAGACTCCGATCCTATGCCCCATCAACTTGAGGACCCATCCCCTCTGACCTCATTTAACCATAATTACTTCCTCAGGGGTCTCATCTCCAAATACAGTTGGGTTTCAACGTATAAGCAAAGCATCTGCCTACAATGCGGGAGACCCGGATTCAATCCCTGAGTCAGGAAGTTCCCCTGGAGAAGGAAATGGCAACCCACTCCAGTATTCTTGCCTGGAAAATCCCATGGATGGAGGAACCTGGTGGGCTACTGTCCATGGGCTCGCAAAGAGTTGGACATGACTGAGCAACTTCACTCACTCACTCCAGCATGTAAGGGCTTCCCTGGTGGCTCAGAAGGTAAAGCGTCTGCCTGCAGTTCAGGAGACTGGGTTCGATCCCTGGGTTGGGAAGATCCTCTGGAGGAGGAAATGGCAACCCACTCCACTACTTTTGCCTGGAGAATCCCATGGATGGAGGAGCCTGGGAGGCTACAGTCCATGGGGTCGCAAAGAGTCGGACACGACTGAGCGACTTCACTCACTCGATCAACATGTAAGTTGGGGACGGTAGGGGGGATACAAACTTTCAGTCTATAACGACAGAGAACTACTTACTGCATTTCCAGAAGAAAATTATTCCAAGTTCATCAACATGTTAACCAATAGATACTTCTCAACTGCATAAACAAATAAATAAAAGCTGAAGTATCACATGGTACTGCAGTCCTCATGGACAGAGATTAAAGAAAAGATACTCTTCATTGCTCGTATCAGTTTAGACAATTACATGAACAGTGGTTGACCTTTGAAGGGAGCTATATCAGCGACCTAAAGACAAAGTTCAGGCAAAACATCTGAGTTGTTGGGAGGTCAGCTCTGATGAGACTCTAGATAAACCTGTAGTGTTCATCAACCTATAGTGTTGAGTCCATACCTTCACCCTACCTGGGATATGCTCTTTCACTTACTATGATTTACCAAAAAAAAGCATTGATCTAATCACATGTCTAACCTAGGAACCTGTGTATTTATATGCTTAGAGAAGAGATTAGTGCAGAAATTACAACTAACAGAGATAAGAAATAATCAGTTGTAGCATTTTCCAGGAATGTTGTTTATACTTCTTTTTTTAACTAAGCCTAACAACACTGAATGGTTTACATGGAAAAACAGAAGAATAGGAGTAAGCATGTATATTACATACAGTTAGTGAATCAATACAAAGGAAGGTAACTAGAAATAAAACTCTGAGGCCTCCATAAAAGCCTGTGCTCTGTTAGAATTTCAACTGTGACATGGTTCAGCTCCTACTCAACTCATTATGATATTCACTGTCAATATTTTTCAGTAGCACATTGAAGCATACCACAGTATTTGAAACCATAGCCTATCAATAATACTGCCCTCACAATGGTGAATCAAGATAAATGGTATGAATTTACTCAAATATTTTTTCCACTATATACAGTGAAAGTGAAGTGCTCAGACGTGTGCGACTCTTTGCGACCCTATGGACTGTAGCCTGCACCAGGCCCCTCCATCCATGGAATTCTCCAGGCAAGAGTACTGGAGTGGCTTGCCATTTCCTCCTCCAGGGGATCTTCCCGACTCAGGGACCGAACTGGGTCTCCCGCATTGCAGGCAGACGTTTTACTCTCTGAGCCACCAGGGAAGCCCTGTATACAGTAGCTGTATACAGTAGCGAGCCAGTCAAACAGATATCTCTAGCATCTATGCAGGTAATTTAGGACCTTGGGGGAGTCACAGTCTCTATCAGCAGGTACCAAGTATTTCACAATGAGAAATACCCTAGCAGCCTCCTGCTCTTGTAGAATTTCCTCCTCTTGTAGAGGAATGGCAAATTGACTGAACTTCCAAGTCATTAAATAGATGAGAGATAGAGATGATACACAGATCAATCAATCGATGGGTAGATAGGCAGACCTCTTTACCAGTCTGCTAGACTTACAATTCAGTGGCATTTGAAAAAAATAGCACTTGTTTGTGTCAGAGGCAAAATAGTTTTTCCTTTTGGTAAATGGATTCACACATTTAGTTTTTTTTTCTTTCTCCTATTTCTTTATCTCACTACACTGTGATTTGTGAAGCAGAGCAAAGTGTCAAGGAATATCATGTTTTGGGGAGGAATATCATTCACACACCTCCAACCTGCTAACCCTTTCCCAATTAAACTGACATAGTACTTTTCCTTTTGGAATACAAGTGTTGGAATCAAATGAATTGCCCAAAAAAAGGGTTTTGTGCTTTGTTCTATTTTAATGCCATTCCCTGTGTCCTGACTTCTATTTATCTTCCCGTCAATGTTCTACACTGACTTTGGCATTTCTCCTAAACAGCAGGCAGGACTTCATAGGAATGTCAGCCCGCAAGTCAGTTGAGGTGAACCTGGCCACTTCTTCAGTAACCATCAGATCATGTCATCTACTGCCAATCAGACAGAAATAACCACAGGATCCCAAAGTGCCCTTCCTTTGGGGGGATCACTATCCCTCTTCCCACTCCTCTCTGTTAGTCCTTTCAGATCAAATGTCTGACTTCTTCAACCCTACATTATCTTCTTCTGTTGGCATGGGAATGCTTTTGGTAACTAATCCACTGATACTGAATAAGACACTGTGAATGATATTATTTTTATATCTTCTAGAAACTACATTTCCTATAACATTCAGATTACTAAACTCTATCCAAATGCCACACATATTTACCTTGCAGCATATTAATAGAGATAAGAAATAGTCTCTGCCCATAAAGTAAACTGCATAAGTATTGACACCATAACACATGGCAAGAATATAAAAGGTATGCAAGTTTCAGCTGTAGTGGAGCTCAGAACAAAGGAGAGAGTGATTATAAGTGGGAGAACTACCATTATGAGGAGAAAAAAAGCATATGAGCAAGTTGTCAGCAAGGGATGAGAATTGAGGAGGATAACCAAAAAACTTGTTACAACTCAGAGAGAATGGGTAAGGCGTGGAGGAGGGAATTTTCAAAATGCATTTTGTGAACCAGAAATAATTGCATTTTGCCTCACCAACAAAAGTTTCCTTTAGGCCAGTTTTGGGTCTCACATGTTACGCCCAGAACTTTCACTTTATTCTGGAGATCAGTGGTTCCCAAAAGCTGGCCATAGGTCAGAGATGGTTTATGTCCTAAGTTTTCACTGGACTGAGGAGAAATGAGAAGAATCAAGACAATTTGTAAGGGTTCTCTTTTTTAATGAAGCAAAATGTATTGAATTCAAAGGTCTTTATTCTGAAATTCTTTCCACTTACGTTTGGAACTAAATGCAATTGCTGTTATGAAGTGATGGTAAAAATAGATAAGGCAGTTTTGTAGGAGCTCTAACATTCTTACTTGGCAAGATAAACGTTGAAAACACTGTTTTGAGCTCCCTAATATATTTTTGTTTCACTGGTCCATGAGATCCAAACTTTGGGGGGCACTTCCAGAGGTAATATGAAGTCTTGGAAAGGGGGACAGTGTGATGGAAATTGTTCTTTAGGTAACATAACTCTGGAAATAATAGCATTTTTTTAGAAAGGAGGGAGAAGGTAGAAAGGAAGGCACTAAATGAGACAAATAATGACAGTACATAAGGAGGGTTGTTAGAAATCTATGGCAAGAAGCAATCAGAACATAATCCAGGACATTAATGAATTTTTTAAAAGTTTTTATTGGCATGTAGTTGCTTTACAATGAATGCTGTGTTAGTTTCTGCTGTATAGCAAAGTGAATCAGCTCCCTCTATATATATATCTCCCCTCTTTTTTGGACTTCTTTCCCATGTAGGTCACCACAGTGCATTAAAGTTCCCTGTGCTATGCAGTAGGTTTTCATTAGCTATCTATTTTATTCACAGTAGTGTATATAAGTCAATCCCAATCTCCCAATTCATCAAACCCCCCACATTGACTTAATTGAAGTAAACCAGTGGATGTAAGTTAGACTCTACAGGATTGGTAGTTGAGTGAATGTATAAGCTAAGATTATAGTCTGAGACATTGGGCTATCTGTACCCAAAAAAATGAGAAAGAAGGGTGGAGATTTGGGAGAACTCTTGGAGTGTGCAATTGGCGGAATGTAAAGAGGTACACTTGGGAGTCCCGTGGATGAAGGTCAGAGCTGGGAGAATTGCAGAAGATGAGAGGGTGGAATTGAGAACTCTGAGTGGCCAGTACTCCACCACTTGGTTCTCCTTCATTAGGCTAGCTCCTCTATTGAGGGGGTTCAAAGTTGTCATTTATCTTTCCTAGATGTATCCTGATCAATGAACTTTGGTTTTTATTGTCATTATTTCCTTATCAGTCAGCTTCTAAACTGTTATTGTGAAAAATCTCATAGTTTCTCAAGATTCTCTTGACTAGTACGTTTCTCTGTTGCCAGGAAGTTCATTTTAAGTTCAACATCATATCAAACTGGGGTGAGCTGAAAAGTTACAAAACAGCAGTTATTGAGCCTAAAGGGATTTAAGTCTTTTCATCAAATATAGGAAGAGAGAAAGAATGAAATTTGAACTAGAATGACCCTTCGATATACAAGAAATTGTATAGTTTTGACAAAAAAAAAAATGGCACTCAGATTATGAAGTTCTTTGGAGATTTTTTTTTTGTTTTGGATAGTGGGGTTGTGGTACAATTTTTGTGTTTTTTAATGGTAAAAAATAGCTAGTATTTATTGAGCATTTACTAGAGTCAAGTATTTGACAAGTCCCTTGGGACTGCAAGGAGATCAAACCAGTCCATCCTAAAGGAAATCAATCCTGAATATACATTGGAAGGATTGATGCTGAACTGAAGCTCTAATACATTGGCCACCTGATGCGAAGCACCAGCTCATTAGAAAAGACTGTGATGGCTGAAAAGATTGAAGGCAGGAGGAGAAGGGGACGACAGAGGATGAGACAGTTGGATGGCATCACTGACTCAATAGACATGCATTTGAGCAAACTCTGGAAGATGGTGAAGAACACGGAAGCCTGGCATGCTGCAGTCCATGGGGTCACAAAGAGCTGGACACGACTGAGCGACTGAACAGCAACCTCACTTAATCTTTACAAAAACCAATCGGGTAGATAATTATAATATAGTCTTCTTTTGAGTAATAAAAGCTACACTGAGAGAAGATAAATTACTTGTCCACTTTCACTAAGAAGGAAATGACTGAGCTGAGATTAGAATTAAATTATGTTAGTTAGGCTTCGTTTTTTTGGCAAATGACAGAAACTCCAGGCAAAACTAGTTTAAGGAAAATGGGAATGTATGTGATCCCATAACTGAAATGTCCAAGAGTGGAACCAAGGCTAAGTCCAGAAGGAACCCAAAAAGGACTCACACAATGTGATCAGCGTATAGTATCCCTCTCTACATCCTTACTCACAAGTCTCTGTGTTTGCTCCATTCTCAAACAACCTCTCCTATTGCAATGGCAGAATGTCTCCAACAGATACAGCCTCACGGTCGGGCTCAACCAAGACCAGCAGAAGACACAAGTGTCTCTTGCCCAGCAGTCCCAGGAAAAGCTTCTCTTTCTCCTTTTGTTGGCTTTGGGTCAGAAGTCCGCTCCTGAAGGAATCACTGTAGTCTGAACAATGTTATGCCCTAAACAGCCAAGCCTAGAGACAAGGGGGCAATAATCCAGGATGCTTTTGATGAAATTAGGGCACACGATCAGTAAATATCTCTAACAACTGAACTTTCTTGCCAGAGAACCTGAGGTGTTTACCTCTGTTCTTTCCCAGCTAAACAATGAAGATCTGTAAAGAACAGACATGAGATTTTGTGTATTAAAAGGAGGAGGGCACTGCTCTTGGAGCAACCTTCACGTTTCTTTAAAAGTCTGCTATTCACAACTACTAATGCCTTGTTTGGGGGAAAGGCATATGGGAGAAACCAGAGCTGTTTCTTCCATGATAACAGCAGGGATAAACACAGTCCTCCAAAGATACTTCCTTTGGGGAGACAAGAAGGAAGGAGACGGACATTGTACGTTTGTCCTAGTTCATTCTGCAGGTGACTCAAAAAGAGATGCAGGCCTCAATTTCCCTCTTCTAAGCCAGGGGTTTATACCAGAGTCCACTTCAGATTCCTGTCCATTTAGAAGATTTTCTTCCATTTTCCCCCTAATACAATGGATTTAGATTGAGGTAGTTAGGCATTAGTGCCCATTCTCCATTTATCCTTTTAGAGCTGCTTAAGAGTCCACAAAAGAACCAACCACATTTTTGTAACAGGTTCCTGCAGTGAGAAAGGGACCAAAAAAAAAAAAATAAAAAGAAAGCTCTGATCCTATTTATGATTGTCTCTTTCTATCTCTTTAGGAATATTAACTTGCTGGTTCCCTCTTTACTGCAAAACCATCTTTTTCCCTTTAATTTCAACTGACTTGCTTGTTATTTCATGGATATATTAAGGAAATGGTTTATGATACAATTAAATCCCAGCATGTTGTGCTTAAAAGGAAAGAGGAAACACTCTTTTGGACCATCCCCTAGTAGTAAAAATTCAGCCAAAAGTCTATTACTTCCTTTTCTTTCAAACTTTAACTTCCTAGCCAATATTGCCAGACAAATGAAGTAGTTCATTTCTGTCCTTTATGTTGAAGTGAATGTGAAAGAGTCTGTACTTCAATTAAGTGAGTTTTAAATGAGAATTGAAAAGCCTGTGTTCTTTCATAGTTTCAACACCTCGTTTAACACTTTGTTTAGGCTTTAAAATCCTGTAGGAGTAGAGAACATATACCTTTGTACTATTTATACAAAAAAATGTTCCTGTTGAGAGTTTGGCATAAGACAGATGATGAACTGGATACAAGATGAAAACTGAGCTATAGTTTCTCCTTTTTTTTCCAGAAGGTTGTCACATACTATTGACACAGTATTATGAAACGTTTCTTTTGGGGAGCATTTTATTCTCAGTCTTTACTTTTCTCTTCCTGACTGCTTCCTGATATTGAAAAACTGAACTAAAATTTCTCAAACAAGAAGGAAAAGAAAATAATGATAATATGGGTTCCAAAGGCAGTGGCAACCCACTCCAGTACTCTTGCCTGGAAAATCCCAAGGGCGGAAGAGCCTGGTAGGCTGTAGTCCATGGGGTCGTGAAGAGTCAGACACGACTGAGGGACTTCACTTTCCCTTTTCACTTTCATACATTGGAAAAGGAAATGGCAACCCACTCCAGTGTTCTTGCCTGGAGAATCCCAGGGATGGCAGAGCCTGGTGGGCTGCCATCTGTGGGGTCGCACAGAGTCAGACATGACTGAAGCGACCGAGCAGCAGCAGCATGCTTCACTTTTATCATTTTACTCTCAGATATAAATGCTAAATAGTGAATGACAAAGCACTCCAGTCGGCTTGCCTGGAAAACCCATGGACAGAGGAGCCTGGCTGGCTACAGTCCTTGGGTAGCAAGAGTGGGACATGACTTAACGTGCAAACCATGACAGGGAGCTTGAGTCTCCAGGCTGGCTTCATCTAGCTCCCGTCTCGCCCAGTGGGGTTGATTGCCTTTTCCCTAGAGCATGTCCTTCGACTTTCTCTGCTCTGTTGCCTCCTGTGACACTAACGCGTACACCAAAACTTCTGTACTTTTTGAATGAATAACTAGAGCACCAGAAAAAATGGATGGCCAATTCAGCTGGGGCTTGATTAATTTGTAGGCAAAGTCACCAGGCTTTAAGGGCTCCAGAAAAACTGGGGCACCAGACAGAAAGAGAGAGACACAGAGAAAACAAACATTTCTGCCTTGATGAATTTACTGACAGTTCTAACTTCTGCCAACAGAACATCTTTAAGAAGCTATTTTAATTTCAACATGCATATGTTTTTTATGATGTGGATAAATGAGAGGATATATATATGAGAGGCTATCACAATGCTTTTAGAGCTTAAAGTCCTCTAAATTAGAATGTTCAATTAGCTCCCCAAAGCCAACTTATACCTATTGTCTAAACAGTATACAGGAAGCTTCAGTCTTTTATCCTGATTCATTTGAAAAGACCCTGACACTGGGAAAGATTGAGGGCAGGAGGAGAAGGGCTGCAGTTCATGGGGGTCGCAAAGGGTCAGACACGACTGAACGACTGAAATGAACTGAATTGAACTATCTCCTGGGACTAAAACAAAGTCATAATGGGGACCACAGAGTTCTCTGGAAGCAGCTTTTTGCACTTTCTGATTTCAGTTTCCTGGGACATCTTATATATTATCACAAGGTTTGGGATCCCTTTTGTTGCAACTAAGCAATTTGATTCTGGGGTTTGGGCTCGCATGTCTGTGAAAGTGAAAGTGAAAGCTGCTCAGTCGTGTCTGACTCTTTGCAACCCCAAGGACTACGCAGTCCATGGAATTCTCCAGGCCAGAATACTGGAGTGGGTAGCCTTTCCCTTCTCCAGGGGATCTTCCCAAACCAGAGATCGAACCCAGGTTTCCCACACTGCAGGTGGATTCTTTACCAGCTGAGCCACAAGGGAAGCCCTACATGATGGTTTTCAAAATTCAGTGGGATACAGGTAGCATTAATATTTTGTAAAATACAGATTTCCAAGCCCAAACTTCAGAATCAAATTCAGTAGCTGGAGGGTCAGCTCCATAAATTTGATCATAATGTTAACATTGGCATTGGCGTTTTAAGAAAGCCACATCTTATTTAACTATCAGTTCAGTTCAGTCGCTCAGTCATGTCTGAATCTTTGCGACCCCATGGACTGCAGCACGCCAGGCTTCCCTGTCCATCACCAACTTCCAGAGCTTTCTCAAACTCATGTTCATTGAGTCAGTGAAGTCATCCAGCCATTTTATCCTCTGTCATCCCCTTCTCCTCCTGCTTTCAATCTTTTCCAGCATCAGGATCTTTTCCATGAGTCAGTTCTTCATATCAGGTAGCCAAAGTATTGGAGCTTCAGCTTCAGCATCAGTCCTTCTAAAGAATATTCAGGACTGATTTCCTTTAGAATGGACTGGTTTGATCTCCTTGCAGTCCAAGGGACTCTCAAGAGTCTTCTCCAACACCACAGTTCAAAAGCATCAATTCTTTGGCACTTAGCTTTCTTTATGGTCCAACTCTCACATTCACACATGACTACTGGAAAAATCATAGCTTTGACTAGACAGAACTTGTCGGCAAAGTAATATCTCTGCTTTTCAATATGCAGTCTAGGTTGGTTATAACTTTTCTTCCAAGGAGCAAGTGCCTTTTAATTTCAGGGCTTCAGTCACCATCCGCTGTGATTTGGGAGCCCAAGGAAATAAAGCCTGTCACGGTTTACATTGTTTCCCCATCTATTTGCCATGAAGTGTTGGGACCAGATGCCATGATCTTCGTTTTCTGAATGTTGAGTTTTAGCCAGGTTTTTCACTCTACTCTTTCATCAAGAAGCTCTTTAGTTCTTCTTCACTTTCTGCCATAAGGGCGGTGTCATCTGCATATCTGAGGTTATTGATATTTCTCCCAGCAATCTTGATTCCAGCCTGTACTTCTTCCAGTCCAGCGTTTCTCATCATGTACTCTGCATAGAAGTTAAATAAACAGGGTGATGTACTCCTTTTCCTATATGGAACCAGTCTGTTAGTCCATGTCCAGTTCTAACTGTTGCTTCTTGGCCTGCATACAGATTTCTCAAGAGACAGGTAAAGTGGTCTGGTTTTCCCATCTCTTTCAGAGTTTTCCACAATTAATTGTAATCCACATAGTCAAAGGCTTTGGCCTAGATAATAAAGCAGAAGTAGATGTTTTTCTGGAACTCTCTTGCTTTTTCAGTAATCCAGTAGATGTTGGCAATTTGATCTCTGGTTCCTCTGCGTTTTCTAAATCCAGCTTGAACATCAGGAAGTTCATAGTTCACATATTGTTGAAGCCTAACTTGGAGAATTTTGAGCATTACTTTACTAGCATGTGAGATGAGTGCAATTGTGTGGTAGTTTGAGCATTCTTTGGCATTGCCTTTCTTTGGGATTGGAATGAAAACTGGCCTTTTCCAGTCCTGTGGCCACAGCTGAGTTTTCCAAATTTGCTGGCTTATTGAGTGTAGGACTTTAACAGCATCATCTTTTAGGATTTGAACAAGCTTAGCTAGAATTCCATCACGTCCAGTAGCTTTGGTCGTAGTGATGCTTCCTAAGGCCCACATGACTGCACATTCCAGAATGTCTGGCTCTAGGTGAGTAATCACACTATTGTGGTTATAGATCTTTTTTGTACAGTTCTTCCCTGTATTCTTGCCACCTCTTCTTAATATCTTCTGCTTCTGTTAGGTCCATACCATTTCTGTCTTTTACTGTGCCCATCTTTGCATGAAATGTTCCCTTGGTATCTCTAATTATCTTGAAGAGATCTCTAGTCTTTCTCTTTCTATTGTTTTCCTCTATTTCTTTGCACTGATCACTGAGGAAGGCTTTCTTATCTCTCCTTGCTTTTCTTTGGAACTCTACATTGAAATGGGTAAATCTTTCCTTTTTGCCTTTGCCTTTCATTTCTTTTCTCAACTATTTTGTAAGGCTACCTCAGACAACCTTTTGCTTTTTGCATTTCTTTTCCTTGGGGATGGTACAGCCTTCTGTACAATGTCATGAACCTCCATCCATCTTTCCTAAAGAACTCTATCAAATCTAGTTTCTTGAATCTATTTGTCACTTCTACTATATAGCTGTAAGGGATTTGATTTAGGTCATGCCTGACCTATGGTCTAGTGGTTTTCCCTGTTTTCTTCAATTTAAGTCTGAACTTTGCAATAAGGAGTTCATGATCTGAGCCACAGTCAGCTCCCAGTCTTGTTTTTGCTGACTGTATAGAGCTTCTCCATCTTTGGCTGCAAAGAGTATAATCAATCTGATTTTGGTATTGACCATCTGGTGATGTCCATACGTAGAGTCATCTCTTGTGTTGTCAGAAGTGGGTGTTTGCCATGACCAATGTGTTCACTTGGCAAAACTCTGTTAGTCTTTGCCCTGCTTCATTTTGTACTCCTAGGTCAAACTGGCCTGTTTTTAACTATATTATAAACACAAGAACATAGAAGATGAAATGATGATGATATTAAAATGAAATAGAAATCTCCTACAGAGTGACTAAATTGTAATAATTATTATTTGTAATAATGAGCTACAGCGTATGAATCTTGAAGTAAAAACATAATTTTTGAATATCTGGCTTTCTTTATACTGATCATAAAATTTTAAAAATTCATTCCTTCCCACACAGAGACATTTCTGTTTCCTTCAGAAACCAACCAGCCAGAAATATCAATATATTTCAAAGAGTTTTATTTTAGATGCAGTTCAAAAGGAGGGCAAAGCTAACAGTAGAATCCTTTATGGGAGCTAACCTTATATGAGAGAATCTAATAAAGGATGCCATGTATTTGTAAGGGAAAAAATAGCACTCTGAAACATTTTCAAAGACACTGCACAAAAAGAGCAAAAACTAACATGACATAAACAACCTGCATTGATTATATTTTGTCTTAGAAATATTGAGATCTTGAGGATAAATGAGATTTGGCTGTGATGATCCTCCTAACCTGTGAATTTCAAATATCTAAATATCTGCTGCATGTAACATCCCTACTTCTGCCCCTCTGAATAAGTCATGCTTACTGATAGTTGCTGCTGTATTTTTGTGTTATAAAATTCACTTTTTACCACTAAATACAAAGTTCCCAGGTGAATAAACAGAGCTTTCAGAAGTTTTTTAAAACCACAGTTAAACAAGCATGCCATATAGATGAACTCTGACTCGCATGAAAATATGTTGAATTCTCTGAAACTTGTCAAACCGTGACTTAAAATGTTCTTTCTACAATAAAATTTATGATGCCCTTGATTTTAATAACCTAAGTGAATTATGCAAATGATATTTACTTTGTGTGAAAAACTCACTGCCTCGGTGGTGCCAGGGAGCTTCAGTTTTAGGAACAGCAATGCTCACCGGCGAGTCATTTGGGTGCTTTGATTCATTGGCCTCTTATCTATGAGTGTAAATCTATGTGACAGACAGTGCCTGGTGAACAGGGAGGAGCCTGTCTTCAAAATCTTAGATCCTATTAAAGTAGATTAGAAAACAAAAACCAAATATTAAACAGAAAAAGAACAAAAATAATTACAAGTTGTAAAAGATACTGCAGAACAGGACACTATGAAAGAAAATAAAACTGCAAAGGGCAGAGAAGGTCCTACTTTTCATAACATGATTAGGAAAGACCTCCCGGAGTAAGTGATATTTAACCAAAACCCAGAGGATGATAAGACAGCCATTTGATGAAAGGGAGGAAGAGATTTCAAGGTGGAGACTCAGTAAGTACAAAGAGCTCGCAACAGGAAATACTTGGCCTCATAGGGAAGTGTACGATGCCTAATGTTTCTGCAGTATAGCAAGTAGGACAGAGACACAAAATGAGATTAAAGAGATAGTCAGAGGCCTGATTCAGAGCCTGGAAAACCATGGTGTAAGGACCTTGGAACATATTCTAGTGGCATGGGGACCTACCGGCGAGTTTTAAGTAACAGCAGCCAATTGTACATTTTTTTAATGTTCAGGTAGAGTAAGAACTACTTCATCCAAAGTTCTTGGGCTCCCCCATCAAAATGAAAAGAGAGCAAAGCTTAACTACCATATGTCCCCTCTTCTGTTTGTAACCTCTGTTCCCTTACAGTGAAGCTAGTCTTACATCCCTGTCCACAGATCCTGCCCAAGGAAACAGTCTCTACACTCCATACCATTCCCTCACAGCCCGTACCTGAAAAGCTTTTCCCTCTGCTTATTTCTTCTGGGTCATAGCCACTTCTGTCTTTCTTCTTTCTTTCTGTCATTTTTCAAAGAGCCTTATCACAGTGCATACTGCCTGCTAGCCTATTTTACTCTCTGTTCCACCACCAGACTATAAGCCCCGTAAGGACAGGAATCATATGTGACTTGGGCAGCATTATATCCTTGGGCAAAGTGGCTGGCAGTGCTGAGTAAATGAAAGAATTTATGAATCTTCCCTTTGGCTATTGTTAACAGCAATCTGTGTTATGCTGAAAACTTTGACAACTGTTACTGCTCAGCCTTGATATTAGGATAGATTTTTCATTTGCTTTGTACTACCAAACTGCTACAGGGACACAGAAACTATACTTGCAGCTTTAACAGTAGCCCAATCTTTCTTTTGCTGTTCCGTGTTTCTGAACCCTAGGTAAAGCAGACTCTACTAATCAACAGTGTGAAAATCTCTAAGAATCCTGTGCTAATATAATCATGATGGCTATTTCAACCAGCTGTGGATGGGAATATAGAAAAGGAATTAGAAAAAAAGAAACATATAAGTTTTGTTATCAAAAAATGGAACACATATGGTTAAGAAGATACAACATAGTATATGCAACTTTAAATCCCAGTTTTATTCAAATAAAGCAACCATCCTCTTCTCGATCAATATTTTCTCATCTTCCTCAGAACTAAAACAACTTAGAAGGATAAATAAGAGGGCATTGCTCTCCAAAGCACCTATCAGGCCTTTTAGGATAGAATGAGAAAAGCAGACACAGTTAAAGCCCGACAATCACTGTATAATTTTCAGTCAATCATTATCATTGATCTTTGCTTATGAGAACAATGAAAGTTTCACAGATTTAGCTATTTCATTGAACTAATTTATAGTTAAATTAATTTTTTCATGAACAGGTAAAATGCACATGCCATTTTTTACATATAACCTAGATAAAATATTCCCAACAAGTATTAAAAATATATACAGTCTGTCCATAGACTATCTTGTGCACAACCAGTATTCAACAAATACAATGGGATAAATAAGGAAATGGCTTAACACTTCACAATATGAAGCTAAGACTCAATATTTTCAGATAAGTCAGAATGTTTCACACATATATGTTTTTAATATATTCTGCAAGTCAGTAAGACTTGTTCTACACATGTACCATTACAAATTGGAGCATATAAATATGCTTACCTCCTACAAATATTTCTGGAATTTTTTTTTTGCTAATTTTCATAATAACAGTTCTTTACCATATTGACCAAAATTATGAAAATGACTTACCCACACAAATAAACTGTTTATGTAAAGAAGCAGCATTTTCCATAGTATAGCCTAAAGAAGGTGAGTCATTTCCTGTTTAGATGGATCTGTTCAGAAGAAAGGATGGGGGAAAACTTACCAACATGATTTTAACTTATCATCTTTTCAGGGAACTTCATTAATTTAAGAATACTTGTCTTTACAGGTTGCAGTGTTCTTCCTTGAAACTTTCAGTCATGGAAGATTTTCAAATGATCTTTATTTCAAAATTAATCACTGCTATGAATTAGAATATTAGGGAGAAACAAACAGGTCAAGGTACATATATGTTAACAAGTTTTGCTCAGGTTAACACCAAATAGATGACTGGCAGTAATTAGGTGCAGTTTAAGAATTCTGAGATATAAAAAAATGCCTTAAAAGATTAGTTGCCACTTGTCATGGAAGGACTTCCTTATAATTACATGAAGCATAGGGTCTGATAGAAATCTTTCCTTTGTAATTTAATAGGCAAAAACCTGAAAATAAAATGTGCACATGTCCACCAGAACCCCTTTTGAAGCATTTTAGCTAGTTGGTGATAATTTGATTTGGACAATATTAACTGCTAATAAGTTATGGGGAGAAAAATCTCCTAAGGATGTTGTTTTACATGATAAAATAACATTTGAAAAGCTGAATCAAAGCTCAAGGGGAAAAGAGAGGAAAGTGGGCTTTAGAATGTTGGTTTCTTCTCCTATAATAATTGAGCATAGCCAGTAATGAACCCTGAACAATGTTTGTATTAGGAGATTTATCTTGAAATACTCTCAAACTTACAGAAAGTTGCATATAATTACAAAACAAAAAATCTTTTTTTTTTTTTCCAGAACCATTGACGAGTAAGTTGTTTATCTGATGCCAATTCACCCTCAAATACCCAATGGGTAGTTCCTACAAACAAGGACATTCCTTCACTAGATAATCACAACACAACCATCAAACCCAGGAAATTAACACTGACATATTACTGTCATCTTATGCTCATATCCTATTCCTGTTTTTCCAATTCTCTCAGTATTACCTTTTATATCAAAAGAATCACATATGACATTTACTTTTTGTGTCTTTTTCGACTTCCCTGGTAGCTCAGACGGTAAAGCATCTGCCTACACTGTGGAAGACCCGGGTTCAGTCCCTGGTTCGGGAAGATCCTCTGGAAAAGGAAATGGCAACCCACTCCAGTACCCTTGCCTGGAAAATCCCATGGACAGAGGAGCGTGGTAGGCTATAGTCCATGGGGTCGCCAAGAGTCCGACACGACTGAGCAACATCACTCACTCACAGTGTCATTCACTCTAGAATTTTCCCGTCTTGCTTTGGCTTTCATGATCCTGGCATTTTTAAAGACTGTTGTTTAGTCGCTAAGTCAAGTCTGACTCTTTGCAACCCCATGAACTGTAGCCTGCCAGGCTTCTCTGTCCATGGGATTTCCCAGGCAAGAAGACTGGAGTGGAGGGCCTTTTCCTTCTCCAGGAGATCTTCCTGACGCAGGGATTGAACCCACATCTCCTTTATTGGCAGGCAGATTCTTTACAATCTGAGTCACCAGGGAAGCCTTTGAAGATTACAGATCAGTTATTTTATAAAAGGTCCTTCACTTGGGATATTTTGAAATTTTCTCCTTATGATTAGATTTGGATTATGCATCTTTGTCAGGAATATCACATAATGATACTGCAACCCTTTTACCCATTGCATTAATGATATACTTTATGAGAAGCTTCTTTTAAACTATTTCTCATCATATTTTAGTGCATTCATTTTATATCAGAATAGATTTGTTCATCACAATCTTGTCAGTGGCTTGCAACCCATTAATATCATTATTAATATTGTTGTTCAGTTCACCCCACCCCTTTCAGCTGGATCCTGAATCCTTCTGATATGTCCTTATCATTTTTGAGCACATCCTTACTTTATGGTACCGGATATTTCAACATCATCTTGTAAACCCCTCCTCCAAACCCTGGAATCAGCCATTCCGTCCTTATAGTAGAAAATAGTGTTTAGAAATCAAGATCTGGACTTTGTATGTGCCACTGTCTATAGGGTAGTTACTCCTCCCAAGCCCTCTTACTGGACAGAGCTCGGGAACACATACGTGTATGTTTGTGTACTTCATTCATATTTATGCTTATATTGCAGTCATGAAATTAAAAGACACTTGCTCCTTGGAAGAAAAGTTATGACCAAACTAAGCAGCTTATTAAAAAGCAGAGACATTTTTTTGCCAACAAAGTTCCATCTAGCCAAAGCTATGGTGTTTTCAGTAGTCATGTATGGATGTGAGAATTGGACCATTAAGAAAACTGAGCCCTAAAGACTTGATGCTTTTGAGCTGTGGTATTGGAGAAGACTCTTAAGAGTCCCTTGGACTGCAAGGGGATCCTACCAGTCCATCCTAAAGGAGATCAGTCCTAGGTGTTAATTGGAGGGACTGATACTGAAGCTGAAACTCCAATACTTTGGCCACCTGATGTGATTAACTGACTTCATTTGAAAAGACCCTGATGCTGGGAAAGATCGAAGGCAGGAAGAGAAGGGGACGACAGAGGATGAGATGGTTGGATGGCATCACTGACTCGATGGACATGAGTTTGAGTAAACTCTGGCAGTTGGTGATGGACAGGGAAGCCTGGCGTGCTGCAGTCCATGGGGTCACAGAGTCGGACACGACTGAGCGACGGAACTGAACTGAACTGAACATACTGAAAATCATGTGTTTATACCAACACCTTGTTTTTTACAGTTTCTTATCTAACATCATAAGGTTCATCCTAGTTTTTTTCCCCTTTTGTATTTGTAAGTCCCTCTTCCAACAGTAGGGGCGTCACTGTGGCTCAGACAGAAAGAATCTGCCTGCAATGCAGGAGACCCAGGTTCAGTCCCTGGGTGGGGAAGATCCCCTGGAGGAGAGCATGGCAACCCACTCCAGTATGCTTCTCTGGAGAATTCTGTGAACAGAAGAGCAGGCTATAGTCCACGGGGTCCCAAAGAGTCAGACATGACTGAAGGATTAACACTTTCACTTTCAAGACAAAAAACAAAATTTCAAATTAACCAGATATTGATAAAAGAAAGGATTATCTTGCCTGGAATAGCCAGATAATTATTTTAATTGTCACAGTATAAAATGTTGTTTACCACTAGAATGTCTTCCCTGCTCTGTTAAAAGCAATTATCCTTTAATACCAGCTCTGACAATTTGTAGTACAAATATTTTCTGCCAGTCCAAAGTTACAGGTACTTAAGGATCCTTATTACCAAATTCAGACGGAAATTGAAGAAAACAGGAAAAACCGCTAGACCATTCAGGTATGACCTCAATCAAATCCCTTATGATTATACAGTGGAAGTGAGAAATAGATTTAAGGTCCTAGGTCTGATAGATAGAGTGCCTGATGAACTATGGAATGAGGTTCGTGACATTGTACAGGAGACAGGGATCAAGACAATCCCCATGGAAAAGAAATGCAAAAAAGCAAAATGGCTGTCTGAAGAGGACTTACAAATAGCTGTGAAAAGAAGAGAAGCTAAAAGCAAAGGAGAAAAGGAAAGATATAAGCATCTGAATGCAGAGTTCCAAAGAATAGCAAGAAGAGATAAGAAAGCCTTCTTCAGC
>SJYQ01003418.1:53633-106892 GCA_006410935.1 Redunca redunca | reverse complement strand
GTCCTATCACTCCATGGGAAACAGATGGAGAAACAGTGGAAAGAGTGTTAGACTTTATTTTGGGGGCTCCAAAATCACTGCAGATGGTGACTGCAGCCATGAAATTAAAAGACGCTTACTCCTTGGAAGAAAAGTTATGAGCAACCTAGATAGCATATTCAAAAGCAGAGACACTACTCTGTCGACTAAGGTCGTCTAGTCAACGCTATGGTTTTTCCGGTGGTCATGTATGGATGTGAGAGTTGGACTGTGAAGAAGGCTGAGCACCGAAGAATTGATGCTGTTGAACTGCAGTGTTGGAGAAGATTCTTGAGAGTCCCTTGGACTGCAAGGAGATCCAACCAGTCCATTCTGAAGGAGATCAGCCCTGGGATTTCTTTGGAAGGAATGATGCTAAAGCTGAAACTCCAGTACTTTGGCCACCTCATGCGAAGAGTTGACTCATTGGAAAAGACTCTGATCCTGGGAGGGATTTGGGGCAGGAGGAGAAGGGGACGACAGAGGATGAGATGGCTGGATGGCATCACGGACTCGATGGACTCAAGTCTGAGTGAACTCCGGGAGATGGTGATGGACATGGAGGCCTGGCGTGCTGCGATTCATGGGGTCACAAAGAGTCGGACACGACTGAGCGACTGAACTGAACTGAAGGATTCTGAAAACCTCTTATTAGAGAAAGTAGTATTGCAGATGTATTTCTTCTAAAGGTAGGCCACGGATTTAATTCCAAGGATTGAGAACCCGAATAATTTTGATGGTTTCTTTGGGAATCAAAAGTACAAGAATTATGAAAGTTTGTTGTCCAGTCATGTAGAATTGTCCTCGTGGTTAACTATAATATGGCCTATTAGCATCTAATGTTCAGGCAGAATTAGTACATCCCTTTAAAAAAATGCAAATATTTTACACCTTATAAAGTCGTTTATCCAGGAAAATGTCATCACTCTATTAGGATAATTCAATCTCTAAGAGAATCTTCATGATGATGAGCAGATCTTTCATGGAAAATTCACCCTATTTTTTCAGTCTATGAAATATTTGTTAATATATTTAGTCTAATTTGTTTCCATAGACTTTAGTTGTCAAGAGAAAACGGGCAGGGAAAGAGTAAAAAAGGACAGGAGAAAAAAAATAATTAAAAAAATAGTGTACATTAGTGTTGTCTATGATGTGAAATTGTGCTGGAATAGTGAAAGAGTTTCTCAGTGTTCACTCACTGAAAGATCCAAGGAACGATCCTTTTCACAACTTTTTCTTTGACAAGCAGAAAACTTTTTCTGAGTTTGGAGAACCTAGCTTTCATCAGTGACTTTTAAATATTTAAATGAAAGTTTAATCGAAAATTGCTTTGTTCTGTTGTTTTTCACTAAACAGAGGCTCTTTTAGTGCATACTACAAGCCTGCCATTTGTGTCATCTCCTGGTAACATTTTTGATCTTTAAGCTAAGTCTAAGTATATTTCTTCATGATAAGCCTCCCTCAACGCACCTAAGGCTCACACAAGCCCTTCAATTTGCTGAATCATGTTCCTGGAACTTGTACCTGCCATTGAGATTTTATAATCCCATTTTAAAGTGTGAAACTGAATGATTTATTTACTTTTTAACTTGAATGATTAAATAGCCTTTGCAGGTGAATTAAGTTTTCTCAAATAATAGGAAATAAACTCATGATGTTAATCTCAGAGTCATCCATGTTTCCTCTTTCACTAACTTCTTCCAAATCTAATCAGTTCCTGGGTCCGGGCCAATCTGTGTTTTGAATATCTCTTGAATATGTTCTAAACTTCCTGTCTTCTCTCATCACTTCTCACTTGGCCCTCTCCATTCCATTCTTTATATGACCACCTTTATATGACCACCAGAACAGTCTTAAAGCCACAAATCGGGTTATGACAATTCTCTAAAAACCCTAGTGTCTCCATAACAAGATGTCAGATGTCACCCACGTGTCTATGGGTGTGCATGCTCAGTCATGTCCAACTCTTTGTGACCCCATGGACTGTGGTCCCCCATGCTCCTTTGTCCATGGGATTTTCCAGGCAAGAATATTGGAATGAGTTGCCATTTCCTACTCCATTTTACTAAGCGGATCTTTCTGTCTTGGGGATCGAACCTGCATCTCTTGTATCTCCTACATTGACAGGCACGTTTTTACTGCTAGCACTACCTGGGAAGACCATCTATGGGTATTAAATTTAAAAAATAATAAAAACTACATCACAGGCTGTTACAGTCAGAAGGGATATGTCCTTATGATACATAGGGAGATCCACCCAGTTCACGTTTCCAAAATGAAGAAGCTTTTTTCAATTTGACTTATGTTTGGAAGTTGTTTCAGTTTGCAAAAAACAGAAGGACTTAAAATTCCCTTTTCCTCTGACTCAATACAGTTAGAGGAGAAATAGTAGTGTTCTCTAATTGAGTGGACAGATATGTAGAGCTACAGAAATATAAAGTAAAAATGGAAGCTTTTTTCTGGCTCGTAAGTAACTTGAGGTACACATTTCATAAATTGTGTTGGGGGCTTGCAAAACTTCCCTGGGAAATACAATTGATAAAAACTGTTCTTAGAGTCAAATCTATGAAACCTCAAGCTTTAGAACTTCTATGCTGCTGCTGCTGCTAAGTCACTTCAGTTGTGTCCGACGCTGTGTGACCCCATAGACCCCACCAGGCTCCCCCATCCCTGAGATTCTCCAGGCAAGAACACTGGAGTGGGTTGCCATTTCCTTCTCCAACGCATGAAAGTGAAAAGTGAAAGGGAAGTCGCTCAGTCGTGTCCAACTCTTAGGGACCCCATGGACTGCAGCCTACCAGGCTCCTCCATCCATGGGATTTTCCAGGCAAGAGTACTCGAGTGGGGTGCCATTGCCTTCTCCATTAGAACTTCTATAAAAGATACCAATTTAAAGAAACCACAATTTCAGAGCACACCAGTGTGGAATGGACAGAAAAACAAAGTGTTTAAAATCAATTCTATAAAAATTAGAACAGAAAAGAAACATTTCCTTGATTGTACCTAACGAAAGCTTTTGTCAGTTCGCTAGAAAAAATATTCCAGCTTCATATGTATGTACATGTATATATATGTACATCATATGTATCATGTACATATATATGTGTGAATTATATGGAGATCAAACCAGTCAGTCCTAAAAGAAATCAACCCTGAATATTCATTGGAAGGACTGATACTGAAGCTGAAGCTCCAATAATTTGGCCACCTCATGCAAAGAGCCAACTCATTGGAAAAGACCCTGATGCTGGGAAAGATTGAAGGCGGGAGAAGGGGGTGACAGAGGATGAGACGGTTGGGTGGCATCACCAACTCAATGGACATGAGTTTGAGCAAACTCGGTGAGATAGTGAAAGACAGGGAAGTCTGGCGTGCTGCAGTCCATGGGATCACAAAGAGACACAACTGAGTGACTGAACAACAGCAACAAATATATATAGTTGGACCATTTTATAAACTGCATATAGTTCTCATTCCATAGGGTCATCAGTTTTGGTTTTTTTTCAGTTTTTCTTTGTTTTCTTTTTGTTTTGTTTTGTTTACTTTACAATATTGTATTGGTTTTGCCATACATCAACATGAATCCGCCACGGGTGTACACGTGTCTTGTTGTGTTCATAAAGTATGCATAGTAAAATCATTTTACATATTGTTTTGGATAGATGATGAGGGTAGGTAGACCCTGCTGGAAATTACAGTAAAAATTCTGGGCCTAGAGTGAACAGACAGGTAGGCTTCTTTCCCCTGATGTAGACAACATCAGTTCTTTGGAAACACAGAGCTCATTCAAATCTCTGGACCTCTGCTCACGCTGTAGCTTATGCTTGACAAAATCAACCCAGTCGTAAAGGCCCCACTCAAAAGTCACGCTGTCTCTGACTGCTCCCTGAACTACCCTCTCTAGCTTCATTTTTCACTGCCTCTCCTCCCATTGCCCTTTGTGCGTTTCTTTGTAGTGTTGGCCATGATGCACTGTAAATATGGGTTTATTAGATTAGATTGGGAGGGTTTTGAGAAATACTCTAGATTTTAGCAGTTTTTAGAGCTTAGGGTAATTTTTAAATTTTGGTTCTATATTTCCTTCTAGTAAATAGGACTTTCTCCTCAAAGGGGCATCTCCTCTTTATTAAGAGTGTAAGAATTCTGGGAGACATATAATCCACAGAAAGTATGGAATCTAACCCTAAAAAAATTGATGGGCAAATTGTGAAACTAACAGCAAAAGTAGAGTGAAAAATGCCTCTGTAGACATTTAAAAATTACACCCCTAAACAGCTCTTCAGTTAAAAGGAAACTGTTCCAGATATTTGTGTACTTTTATAACCTCTGGACACCCTCTTAATATAACCACTCTTTGGTAAACAGTTCCACACAAGCTTTGGGTATATTCAAGTATATGCACCTGAGAGGACTAAGGCTTGGATCACCTTTCATTCACCTCTCTTCCTGTCCTAAGACTTCTCTGATGCTGTGGTATGGATGTGATAGATTTTTCTTTACTTAGTTACGTTCAGGCTTGAAGCTCAAGGAACTTAAGGCCCATAAGACTAGTTTTGAGCTATTTAAGATTGGGAGCTGATGGTAAATCATGTATCCACATTTTATCTGCAGGTGGACAATTCTAAGACATAATTTAAAAGGTTCCTCAAAGGGCCCCATGAGGTTAATCACCTTTGTGCATTTTGATAATGTATCCTGATCTCGGTATTTTTTTACTCCTTGTCCACTCCTGCTGTTCCTCGTTGTCGTTGTTCAGTCACTAAGTTATGTCTGATTCCTTGCAACCCATGGACTGCAGCACACCAGGCCCCTCTGTCCTCTACTGTCTCCCAGTTTGCTCAAATTCATGTCCATGGAGTCGGTGATGTTATCTAACTATCTCATTTTTTGCCACCCCCTTCACCTTTTGCCTTCAATCTTTCCCAGCATCAGGGTCTTTTCTAATGAATCAACTTGTTGCATCAGGTGGCCAAAGTACTGGGGCTTCATCTTTTGCATCAGTCCTTTCAGTAAATATTCAGGATTGACTTCCTTTAGGACTGACTGTTTTGATCTCCTGGCAATCCAAGGACTCTCAAGAGTCTCCTCCAACACCACAGTTCAAAAGCATCAATTCTTTGGTACTTAGCTTTCTTCATAGTCCTCATCAGTTCAGTTCAGTTCAGTCACTCAGTCATGTCCTACTCTTTGCGACCTCATGAATCTCAGCACGCCAGGCCTCCCTGTCCATCACCAACTCCCGGACTCCACCCAAACCCAAGTCCATTGAGTTGGTGATGCCATCCAACCATCTCATCTGTTGTCCCTTTCTCCTCCTGCCCTCAATCTCTCCCAGCATCAGAGTCTTTTCCAATGAGTCAGCTCTTCACATCAGGTGGCCAAAGTATTGGAGTCTCAGCTTCAACATCAGTCCTTCCAATGAACACCCAGGACTGATCTCCTTTAGGATGGACTGGTTGGATCTCCTTGCAGTCCATGGGACTCTCAAGAGTCTTCTCCAACACCACAGTTCCAAAGCATCAATTCTTCAGTGCTCAGCTTTCTTTATAGTCCAACTCTCACATCCATACATGACCACTGGAAAAACCATAGTCTTGACTAGACAGGTCTTTGCTGGCAAAATAATGTCTCTGCTTTTAAAAATGTTGTCTAAGTTTGGTCATAACTTTCCTTTCAAGGAGTAAGTGTCTTTTAATTTCATGGCTGCACTCACCATCTGCAGTGATTTTGGAGCCCAGGAAAATAAAGTCTGACACTGTTTCTGTTTCCCTATCTATTTCCCATGAAGTGATGGGACCGGATGCCATGATCTTAGTGTTCTAAATGTTGAGCTTTAAGCCAACTTTTTCACTCTCCTCTTTCACTTTCATCAAGAGGCTTTTTAGTTCCTCTTCACTTTCTGCCATAAGGGTGGTGTGTAGGTGCCCAATATGCTGCTAGTGATCAGTGGAGAAAGAATGAGGGATGCACCCAAAGCAAAAACAACACCCAGCTGTGTACGGGACTGGTGATAGAAGCAAGGTTCAATTCTGTAAAGAGCAATATTGCACAGGAACCTGGAATGTTAGGTCTGTGAATCAAGGCAAATTGGACGTGGTCAAACAGAAGATGGCAAGAGTGAATGTCAACATTCTAGGAATCAGCAAACTATGATGGACTGGAATGGATGAATTTAACTCAGATGACCAGTATATCTACTACTGTGGGCAGACACAACACAAAAATACCCCAAAATTAGTAGTGAAATTTTAAAACTAGCTTTTTGGAAAAACTGATAAACTAATTTCTATCAAGTATAATTAAGTATTATCAAACTTATTAAAGCTAAAAACTAAATGGATTGCCACAATTCTTAACACATTAATTTTTCTTAAATAAGAAAAGTCATGTTGTTGCTAGTTGCTAAGTCATGTCAATCTCTTTCGAACCCCATGGATTCCAGTCCATCAGTCTCCTCTGTCCGTGGGATTTCCTAGACAAGAATGCTATAGTGGGTTGCCATTTCCTTCTTCAGGAGATCTTCCCTACCCAGGAAAGGAACCCACGTGTCCTGCTTGGTAGGAGGATTCTTTACCACTGAGCCACCTGGGAAGCTTAAGAAAAGGCATGCATGCTTCTAATACCCACCCTGAAATCTATACTAACTGCAAACAAAACAGTGGACTTGCCTTGTGCAAAGGACAGAGTAAAGAATAAACTGCCAAGGGGTAAAAGGATCCTTTACAGGGGATAGAATTGTTCTGTATCTTGATTATTGTTGTAGCTGCACAAAAATGTGTCTCTCTCAAAGAAGGTCAAATATGTGCAACATATTGCACTTAAATTACACCTCGGGGCTTCCCTGGTGGCTTAGTAAAGAATCTACCTTCAGTGCAGGAAGCCGGGGTTCAATCCTTAGGTCAGAAAGATCTCCTGGAGGAGGGCATGGCAACCCACTGCAGTATTCTTGCCTGGAGAATCCCCATGAACAGAGGAGCCTGGAGGGTTACAGTCCATGGGGCCTCAAAGAGGGGGACACGACCGAGGGACTAAGCGTGCATGTAAATTATACTTCAGTAAAATTGATTTTTTTGAAGACAAATAGAAATAAAATTGTAATGGATAGTACCTTCTTCATGGAATTTTTATGGGTAGTATATGAGATAATGCACTGGACGCACTTAACAGTGACTTACAAAAATGTTGCTATTTTTTGTCATCATCATTATTGATATGACTAAGAGTAATCAATAAGTCTTTTGTATGCAATGAGAAGCTGAGTCGGTAAATTATAGGTACATTTCTTTGCCTTCAAAGAAAAGTCCCTATAGATCTTTTTCTGGTACTTTTAGATTCTTGTTGCTTGCTAAAAAAGAAGGTAAAACAGTGCCAGGTTTTCTCCCATCAGCTCCTAATCATGAACAAAAGTAAAAAGTGTTACGTGTTTACGTTATCCTCTCTAAGCCTTCTTATAACCCACTAACAGACCAAGAACACAAACACTGCACATCAGAATGATATCAGTATATTTCTTCCACTCCAAACTTCATCAGGAAATAAGCTAAAGAGGGCCCCAGAACTATATAAACATACCTGAAATTAAAAACACTTATATCCAGACCATGAAAAGTTAAAGATTAAAAAGGTTAGGAGGTATTTAATTAACCTAATTAAGAACAACACGTATTAAAGATATTTCTTCAAGATGAAAGGGTTGTTTTTTTCCTTCTTCTTTTTGGTGTTATGTGGGTTTGAAGTCTCTTCATTGCTTATATGCTTGAAATAATTCAAATTTTACAGGCTTTAGGAGCTATGATTACTTGAGTGTTCCTGAAAAAAAGAAAATCTTAAAGACCCAAGATAAGCCATAGTCAGTGTCTTTCCGACTGGATATGAAAATCCACAAGAATACTTAATACAGTTTTGGTCAGGTTTCCTAGCCTGGTTTCAAAAGCATCAGAAATAAACTATAGGATCAGAGATGCTTTGAATGTAGACAAAGGCCTTAGACACGACTTGTGGGAACAACATTCAAAAACTTAATGCCAAAATACAGTGTACATGAGTAAACATAAACTTCAAGTTTATTTCTGTATGGGTCAGCGTTTATTACAAGAGTATCTGTGGCTAACTGAGTTAGAGGAAGGAAGATTGGGGAGGGGAAGGGAAGGCCTTCTAGAATTGGGAGAAAACAGAAACTTCTGGACTGTCCTGTCGTCTTCATTGATTTTTCTCTTGCTCAGGCATTTCTTTCAGAATAAGATATTACTCAGGGATGTCTTGCGTATCCAGCAAGAGTACAGGTGGATCCTGTGCCTTCTTTTAGTATTTGATTAATCTGTTTGTCTTTTGAAGACGTTCAGCCTGGGATCCATCCAAAGTATTTTACATAATTATCCGGCACTTTGTCTGATGTATGAGGACTCATAAAGACAAAGAAATATTGCAGTTGGCACTCCCAGAGCCATGTCTTGCAGGGTGATGTCCAAGCTGAAAATCAGGAAAGCATTCCTGGATGTGATAGCTACTAGGCAGGAACACTCCTGAAAGGGATGGGGTGGGAGGTGGGGGCTAAGGAACTTTGCCAACTGAGTCATTTAAAACCAGAATGGAACTGGCCCTGGGGGACACTAGACACATCAGAAAAGAGGCCGAAAACCCCAACAAAATGACCGTTTTCTTCTCTAATTCTTATATTCCTTTTGGAAATTTGTTCTTAATAATAAACTGAAGACTGTTAAGTAATTAACAGCTTTGGAGGGAATGATGCTAAAGCTGAAACTCCAGTACTTTGGCCACCCCATGCGAAGAGTTGACTCATTGGAAAAGACTCTGATGCTGGGAGGGATTGGGGGCAGGAGGAGAAGGGGACGACAGAGGGTGAGATGGCTGGATGGCATCACTGACACAATGGACATGAATCTGAGTGAACTCCGGGAGTTGGCGATGGACAGGGAGGCCTGGCGTGCTGCCATTCATAGGGTCGCAAAGAGTCGGACACGGCTGAGTGACTGAACTGAACTGAACTGATAGCTCAGTTGGTAAAGAATCTACCTGCAATGCAGGAGACCTCGGTTCAATTCTTGCATCAGGAAGATCCCCTGGAGAAGGGATAGGCTACCCACTCCAGTATTCTTGGGCTTCCCTTGGCTCAGCTGGTAAAGAATCCACCTGCAATTGTGGGAGACCTGGGTTTGATCCCTGGGTTGGGAAGATGCCCTGGAGAAGGGAAAGGCTACCCATGCCAATATTCTGGCGTGGAGAATTTCATGGACTGTATGGTCCAGGGGGGTCGCAAAGAATCGGACACAACTGAACGACTGAACTGAACTGAACTGATGATCCAGGGGGTCACAAAGAGTCTGACAGATTTTCATGTTGATATACTAGAATTAGTAAAGCTTCTCTGGAAGTCTTTTATTTGTACAGCAACAAAAGCTTTTAACCAAAATTGGAACATATGGACTGAAATTATCTCTAACTATGGGACCAGCTGTTTAAATTCAGGCAATATGGTCACCATAGATAGCTGTTAACTAGAGCTATGCAGAGTCAAGCAGCAAAGAAGATGTGGATGTCATCAACTCCACATAAGAGCACTACAGTACTTCACTCATGGTGGATTTGGAGAAGGCAGTGGCAACCCACTCAGGTACTCTTGCCTGGAAAATCCCATGGACAGAGGAGCCTGGTAGGCTGCAGTCCATAGGGTCTCTAAAACTCGGACACGACTGAGCGACTTCACTTTCACATTTCACTTTCATGCACTGGAGAAGGAAATGGTAACCTACTCCAGTGTTCTTGCCTGGAGAATCCCAGGGACTAGGGAGCCTGGTGAGCTGCCATCTATGGGGTCGCACGGAGTCGGACACGACTGAAGCGACTTAGCAGCAGCAGCATGGTAAATTCCTCGGGCTCCTTCCATAATCATTTCAATCATCTTAGACCTAACTCTAAGGGTCTACTATGACATTATGTTATAATAAAAAACATATATTTGGTCTTTATCCCCCTTTCCATACAAGGTTCTAAATCACTTGTAATTTCCTGGGTGATAGGAGGACTTTGTTTAAATGTTTTATCTTTGTTCCAGTTCCTGACACAAGAGCTGCTAAAACCCGTGGAATTTCCTGAGTGAGAAATCATCTTTTCTTCTTCATAATAAGCCCCTTAAATCATACCTGAGTTTATGCTAGTGAGGTGACTCTTGGTGGACCCTTAGATAGCTTCAGGATAGAAGCTGGTTGCCAGGGAAACCAACCATGTGATTAGACAGTTGGAACTTTCAGTTCCACAACTCCAAACCTCCAGGCACTATAGATTGAGTTAATCATCAATAAAAGAAAAATGAAAGTGAAGTTGCTCAGTCATGTCAGACTCTTTGCGACCCTATGAACTGTAGAATGATCTCTGTTCGTTTCCAAGGCAAACCATTCAATATCATAGTAATCCAAGTCTATGCCCCGACCAGTAACACTGAAGAAGCTGAAGTTGAACAGTTCTATAAAGACCTACAAACCTTCTAGAACTAACACCCCCAAAAAGATGTCTTTTTCATTACAGGGGACTGGAATGCAAATGTAGGAAGTCAAGAAACACCTGGAGTCACAGGCACATTTGGCCTTGGAGTACAGAATGAAACAGGGCAAAGGCTAATAGAGTTTTGCCAAGAGAAAGCACTGGTCATAGCAAACACCCTCTTCCAACAACACAAGAGAAGACTCTACACATGGACATCACCAGATGGTCTACACTGAAATCAGATTGATTATATTCTTTGCATCCAAAGATGGAGAAGCTCTATACAGTCAGCAAAAACAAGACCGGGAACTGACTGTTGCTTGGATCATGAACTCCTTATTGCCAAATTCACTGAAATTGAAGAAAGTGGAGAAAATCACTAGACCATTCAGGTATGACCTAAATCAAATCCCTTATGATTACACAGTGGAAGTAAGAAATAGATTTAAGGGACAAGATCTGACAGACAGAGTGCCTGAAGAACTATGGACAGAGGTTTGTGATATTGTACAGGAGAAAGGAATCAAGATCATCCCCAAGAAAAAGAAATGCAAAAAGCAAAATGGCTGTCTCAGGAGGCCTTACAAATAGCTGTGAAAAGAAGAGAGGTGAAAACCAAAGGAGAAAAGGAAAGATATAACCATCTGAATGCAGAGTTCCAAAGAATAGCAAGGAGAGATAAGAAAGCCTTCCTCAGCGATCAGTGCAAAGAAATAGATGAAAAAAAATAGAATGGGATAGACTAGAGATCTCTTCAGGAAAATTAGAGAGACCAAGGGAATATTCATGCAAAGATGGGCTCAATAAAGGACAGAAATGGTAGGGACCTAACAGAAGCAGAGGATATTAAGAAGAGGTGGCAAGAATACACAGAAGAACTGTACAAAAAAGATCTTCACAACCCAGATAATAACGATAGTGTGGTCACTCACCTAGAACCAGACATCCTGGAATGTGAAGTCAAGTGGGCCTTAGGAAGCATCACTATGAACAAAGCTAGCGGAGGTGATGGAATTCCAGTGGAGCTATTTCAAATCATGAAACATGATGCTGTGAACGTGCTGCACTCAATTTGCCAGCAAATTTGGAATACTCAGCTGTGGCCACAGGACAGGAAAAGGTCAGTTTTCATTCCAATCGCAAAGAAAGGCAAGGCCAAAAAATGCTCTAACTACCACACGATTGCCCTCATCTCGCACACTAGCAAAGTAATGCTCAAAATTCTCCAAGCCAGGCTTCAGCAATACATGAACCATGAACTTCTAGATGTTCAAGCTGGTTTTAGAAAAGGCAGAGGAATCAGAGATCAAATTGCCAACATCCACTGGAACATAGAAAAAGGAAGAGAGTTCCAGAATAACATTTATTTCTGCTTTCTTGACTATGCCAAAGCCTTTGACTGTGTGGATCACAATAAACTGTGGAAAATTCTGAGAGAGATGGGAATACCAGATCACCTGACCTGCATCTTGAGAAACCTGTCTGCAGGTCAGGAAGCAACAGTCAGAACTGAACATGGAACAACAGACTGGTTCCAAATAGGAAAAGGCTGTATATTGTCACCCTGCTTATTTAACTTGTATGCAGAGTACATCATGAGAAATGCTGGGCTGGAAGCAACACAAGCTGGAATCAAGATTGCCAGGAGAAATATCAATAACCTCAGATATGCAGAAGACACCACCCTTATGGCAGAAAGTGAAGAAAAACTAAATAGTCTCTTGATGAAAGTGAAATAGGAGAGTGAAAAAGTTGACTTAAAGCTCAACATTCAGAAAACTAAGATCATGGCATCCAGTCCCATCACTTCATGGCAAATAGATGGGGAAACAGTGGAAACAGTGGCTGACTTTATTTTTCTGGGCTCCAAAATCACTGCAGATGATGATTGCAGCCATGAAATTAAAAGACGCTTACTTCTTGGAAGGAAAGTTATGACCAACGTGGACAGCATAATAAAAAGCAGAGACATTACTTTGCCAACAAAGCCCCATCTAGTCAAGACTATGATTTTACCAGTGGTCATGTATGGATGTGAGAATTGGACTATAAAGAAAGCTGAGCACCGAAGAATTGATGTTTTTGAACTGTGGTGTTGGAGAAGACTCTTGAAAGTCCCTTGGACAGCAAGGAGATCCAACTTGTCCATCCTAAAGATCAGTCCTGAGTGTTCATTGGAAGGACTGATGTTGAAGCTGAAACTCCAAAACTTTGGCCACCCGATGCAAAGAGCTGACTCATTTGAAAAGACCTTGATGCTGGGAGGGATTAGGGGCAGGAGGAGAAGGGGACCACAGACTATGAGATGGTTGAATGGCATCACCAACTCAATGGACATGGGTTTGAGTGAACTCCAGGAGTTGGTGATAGAAAGGGAGGCCTGGCATGATGTCGTTCATGGGGTTGCAAAGAGTCAGACACAACTGAGCGACTGAACTGAACTGAAATGAACTGAACTGAACTGTAGCTTACCCATTCATGGAATTTTCCAGGCAAGAATGCTGGAGTGGGTTGCCATTTCCTTCTCTAGGGGATCTGCCCGACCCAGGGATTGAACCTGCGTCTCCCACATTGTAGGTAGAGGCTTTACCGTCTGAATCACCAGACGGTAAAGCTATTGGCTATTAATCATCAATAGCCAATAATTTAGTCAATCATGCCTATATAATGGAACCTCCATTAAAAACTGTAAACCATGGTGTTTCTGAAATCTTCTGCCGTGGTAAACACACTGCATTGCTGGATAGATGATGTGCCCAGAGTGGGCACAGAAGTCTCTCCTGTTCCTTGCCCAAGCATTTCTTCTCTTTAGATGATCTTGAGTGGAGTCCTTTATAATAAATCAGCAAAAGTACATAAAGTGTTTCTCTTAGTTCTGTGAGCCCTTTAAGCAATGTATTGAACCTGAGGAGGGAGAGGAGGAAGTGGGGGATTTAGAGCCCATGAGTGAGAAGTAAGGTGTCCCAGACTTGTAATTGGTGCCCCCAAATGAGGGCGGTCCTGTGGAACCGAGCCCTTAACCCATGGGTCTGGGCTGACTCCAGGTAGTTACTGTCAGTGCTGAATTGAAGCTATCTAGTTGGTGTCTAAAGGGTTAGAAAACAGGTTAATGTGAGAATAGAAACCCTCTCATTTTGCATAACAAATAGATCATAGTATCTCCTTAGCTTAGTCTCAAGGTCCTCAGTAATTATTAGAAGTAACACAAATGGGTCAGGAAGATTCACAGAAGCAGGCATATGTACAGCAAAAAGAAGTGGCTATCACAGATCAATAGAAATATAGAGAACTCTAAAAAAATTGTGGTCTTCTCATCATATTAGGATGTCTATAAGTTAGGGGCAAAAAAAAAATCTGCAAGATACGAGAATCCTGAAGAGTCTCCTAGAATACAGAAGAGCATTATGATTAAGGACACAGGCTCTGGACACATAAGCTGGGTGTAAATTCAGGTAGATGCCCGGCACCTACCAATGCCCCATGTCTCAGTCTTCTAAACTATAAAAAAGGGATAATAGTAGTATCTACACTATAAGATCGTCGTGATAGTTATATGTAGCATGCTTAGAACAGTGCCTAGCACATTGTAAGCACTATGTAAAGGTTAGCTTTGATAATTATGTATGTACATGTAAACACAAGAGTATGGATCATAATAATAATTACACCATAACTTTGCAGAGTGCCTCAGAAGATCCCTAAGAAGTAGGCAGGACAGACATCATTATCACACCCTGTCTCTCATTTTGCAACTTAAAGAAAGCCAACTCATACTTTAATTAGCATCTTGTCCAAACTGTGAAAGCAAAACAATATGGTATAGACTAAAAACTGAAATTATGTGGTTCCTAATTCATTTATAAGACATACCCATTTTCAAAAAGTAATTGAATTAAGAGATTTTTGTTACTATTGCTTAAAGGAGTAAGGTGGGCATATCTGGAAAAAAAAGTCATATATGTGATATTATCTCCAAAAAGGAGTATGTCAAGGCTGTATATTGTCACCCTGCTTATTTAACTTATATGCAGAGAACATCATGAGAAGCACAGGGCTGGAAGAAGCACAAGCTGGAAATGCTGGGAGAAATATCAATAACCTCAGATATGCAAATGACACCTGCCTTATGGCAGAAAGTGAAGAGGAACTAAAAAGCCTCTTGATGAAAGTGAAAGAGGAGAGTGAAAAAGTTGGCTCAAAGCTCAACATTCAGAAAACGAAGATCATGGCATCTAGTCCCATCACTTCATGGCGAATAGATGGGGAAACAGTGTGAGAATTTGTTTGGGTGCTCCAAAATCACCGCAGATGATGATTGCAGCCATGAAATTAAAAGACGCTTACTCCTTGGAAGAAATGTTATGACCAACCTAGATAGAATATTGAAATGCAGAGACATTACTTTGCCAACAAAGGTCCATCTAGTCAAGGCTTTTTTCCCGTGGTCATGTATGCATGTGAGAGTTGGACTGTGAAGAAAGCTGAGCGCCAAAAAACTGATGCTTTTGAATTGTGGTGTTGGAGAAGACTCTTGAGAGTCCCTTGGACTGCAAGGAGATCCAACCAGTCCATTCTGAGATCAACCCTGGGATTTCTTTGGAAGGAATGATGCTAAAACTCCAGTACTTTGGCCACCTCCTGCAAAGAGTTGACTCACTGGAAAAGACTCTGATGCTGGGAGGGATTGGGGGCAGGAGGAGAAGAGGACAACAGAGGATGAGATGGCTGGATGGCATCACTGACTCGACGGACGTGGGTCTGAGTGAACTCCGGGAGATGGTGATGGACAGGGAGGCCTGGCGTGCTGCGATTCATGGGGTTGCAAAGAGTTGGACACGACTGAGCGACTGAATTGAACTGAACTGAACTGAATGATACCATAGGAAAGAGGTAGCTCATATCAAAACGACATATACAATATACTTTATTTTTGATTATTTGTTTTGGCTTCTAAGTTTAAAAACACTTCACACTTTTCTATCACCTTACCCAAAGATCAGTACCTAAATTTCAAACAAAATTCTGAACTCAGAGATGCCCCATAGTGTAAAGAATTAATAATTGATCATTGGCTTTATTACTTACATAAAACTAATTGGGGAAAATCAAGCATCTGTACTAGAATGCACCATCTAGTCTCCATTCAAATTAGTCAATCTAAATCATATGATATGTATAGATTTATGTTATCAAAAATTGTTCAATAAAAAATCTAGTAAATAGCAATACCCAATAACATTTGAGGTAACTGTCATTAGCTGCCACACAGGAATCTTAAACACAAATTTACCTGGACAAGGCTCTAAATAAGTTGGCTTTAGGAACTCAAAACTTGAAGAGATTAAATTTCTAAAAAAAAAAAAAAAGACATTGCAAAAGCTGTGATAATAAAATGGTACCTGGAAATTTAGTAAGCTTCCAAATAATATTAGTTACTATAAGAATTATTAGTATTATTGGACCACAGTATTACTGTCCACATTTCTCTGGGCAAGTGACATAATATTTCTGGGCCTTATCAATAAAATTTGAATAGTAAGAATGTCTGACCCAATTTTTCAGGCTCACTGTCATGACTGAATTAGAAGCACATGTGCAAGTGCTCTGTAAATTCAAGAACATGTAGTTGCCAACTTATTTTAATGACTTTAGAAGCAGTTATTAAAGTTTTCAGATCAAACGCTATATAAATAAAATAGTACTTAAAATTGAGGTATAGAAAAGAAGGAAAATAAAAAATACAGATCTCTTAATGCAAGGAAACCAATATGGATAATGAAGTTACAGATTTAAAGAAGACTTTGAGCTGCTCAGAGGGAAGAAAGGAATTAGGTCTCAACTCAGAATCAGTTCAGTTCAGTTCAGTCGCTCAGTCCTGTCCGACTCTTTGCGACCCCATGAATCGCAGCACGCCAGGCCTCCCTGTCCATCACCAACTCCCAGAGTTCACTCAGACTCACGTCCATCGTGTCCGTGATGCCATCCAGCCATCTCATCCTGGGGCGTCCCCTTCTCCTCCTGCCCCCAATCCCTCCCAGCATCAGAGTCTTTTCCAATGAGTCAACTCTTCGCATGAGGTGGCCAAAGTACTGGAGCTTCAGCTTCAGCATCATTCCTTCCAAAGAAATCCCAGGATTGATCTCCTTCAGAATGGACTGGTTGGATCTCCTTGCAGTCCAAGGGACTCTCAAGAGTCTTCTCCAGCACCACAGTTCAAAAGCATCAATTCTTCGGCTCTCAGCCTTCTTCACAGTCCAACTCTCACATCCATACATGACCACAGGAAAAACCATAGCCTTGACTAGACGGAACTTAGTTGGCAAGGTAATGTCTCTGCTTTTGAATATACTAAGTTGGTCATAACTTTTCTTCCAAGGAGTAAGCGTCTTTTAATTTCATGGCTGCATTCACCATCTGCAGTGATTTTGGAGCCCCAAAAAATAAAGTCTGACACTGTTTCTACCGTTTCTCCATCTATTTGCCATGAAGTGATGGGACCAGATGCCATGATCTTTGTTTTCTGAATGTTGAGCTTTAAGCCAACTTTTTCACTCTCCTCTTTCACCTTCATCAAGAGGCTTTTTAGCTCCTCTTCACTTTCTGCCATAAGGGTGGTGTCATCTGCATATCTGAGGTTATTGATATTTCTCCCGGCAATCTTGATTCCAGCTTGTGTTTCTTCCAGTCCAGCGTTTCTCATGATGTACTCTGCATATAAGTTAAATAAGCAGGGTCATTATGTGCCCAATATGCTATTGGAGGTCAGTGGAGAAATAACTCCAGAAAGAATGAAGGGATGGAGCCAAAGCAAAAACAATACCCAGTTGTGGATGTGACCGGTGATAGAAGCAAGATCCGATGCTGTAAAGAGCAATATTGCATAGGAACCTGGAATGTCAGGTCCATGAATCAAGGCAAATTGGAAGTGGTCAAACAAGAGATGGCAAGAGTGAACGTCAACGTTCTAGGAATCAGCGAACTAAAATGGACTGGAATGGGTGAATTTAACTCAGATGACCATTACGTCTACTACTGCAGGCAGGAATCCCTCAGAAGAAATGGAGTAGCCATCATGGTCAACAGAAGAGTTTGAAATGCAGTACTTGGATACAGTCTCAAAAATGACAGAATGATCTCTATTCGTCTCCAAGGCAAACCATTCAATATCACAGTTATTCAAGTTTATGCCCCAACCAGTAACACTGAGGAAACTGAAGTTGAACGGTTTTATGAAGACCTACAAGATCTTTTAGAACTAACACCCAAAAAAGATGTCCTTTTCATTATAGGGGACTGGAATGCAAAAGTAGGAAGTCAAGAAACACCTGGAGTAACAGGCAAATTTGGCCTTGGAATACGAAATGAAGCAGGGCAAAGACTAATAGAGTTTTGCCAAGAAAACGCACTGGTCATAGCAAACACCCTCTTCCAGCAACACAAGAGAAGACTCTACACATGGACATCACCAGATGGTCAACACCGAAATCAGAATGATTATATTCTCTGCAGCCAAAGATGGAGAAGTTCTATACAACTCAGAATACCCAGTAGTTATTTTGTTACTGTGTTTTGATAGCTTTATTCATATGATGACATCTGTCATTTCTCTTCCCACAGTGTCTTCAAATACCTGGCCATGGATGCCACTTCTTGATTTTTAAGGCTATTGTAGGCTAATTATTTAAAGATACATAGATAAATAGGTACATGGTAGATAGATATGAGAGAGAGAGAGACAGATTCAGAAAGAGAAATATCTTTCCATCATTTAAATTTGGAATTTTCTAAGGGTAGTAAATACATGACTCAGCCTGTAATTGTCTATCAAAAATTTACTACATTAATTCCCTATTTCCATAATAAAGAGTCAATTTGTTATTGTTCAGTTGCTGAGTCATGTCCGACACATTGTGACCCCATGGACTGCAGCATGCCAGGCTTCCCTGTCCATCACCATCTTCTGGAGCTTGCTCAAACTCATGTCCATTGAGTCAGTGATGCCATCCAACCATCTCATCCTCTGTTGTCCCCTTCCCCTTCTGCCTTCAGTCTTTCCCATCATCAGGGTAGAGAGGGTAGCTGTTCCCTTCTCTAGGGGATCTTCCCAACCTAGTCATTGAACCCAGGTCTCCTGCATTGCAGGTGGATTCTTTACCATCTGAGTCACTGGAGAAGACAAAAGAGTCAATAGGTATGCTATAAAACTGATATGCCAGTATTTCAGTATACTAATTAAAATCACAAATACAACTACAAAAAAAAAAAATCTAACACAATTCATGAAGCAGAAGGGAAGAGGAGGTATTAAACACTGTAGTTAGGTTAGCTTTATTACCTTTTGTAACAAGAGACCAAACGATCTTGTCCAAAGTTAAAAATCAAGAAATAGAGCATATCATGTACTCTTTTAATGTTACTACCAAAAGAAATCAAAGGAGAAATGGATAGTAACTTTACCCTCTAGGAATAAAAGCTTGAGTTGAGGGGTAAATAGAAGCATTGGAAAGGAAAATTTTCCTTCTTATATTGATACTTCTATATTATTTCTTAAATAAAAGAAAATTGGTTAATTTAAACCATGAATCCTTTTCAGTACAGTTCAGTCGCTAAATCATGTCTGACTCTTTACAACACCATGAATCACAGTGTGCCAGTTCTCCCTGTCCATCACCAACTCCCGGAGTTCACTCAAACTCATGTCCATCGAGTTGGTGATGCTCTCCAGCCATCTCATCCTCTGTTGTCCCCTTCTCTTCCTGCCCCCAATCTCGCCCAGCATCAGGGTCTTTTTCAATGAGTCAACTCATCACATGAGGTGGCCAAAGTATTGGAGTTTCAGCATCAGTCCTTCCAATGAACACCTAGGACTGATCTCCCTTAGAATGGACTGGTTGGATCTCCTTGAAGTCCAAGAGACTTTCAAGAGTCTTCTCCAACACCACAGCTCAAAAGCATCAATTCTTCAGCACTCAGCTTTCTTCACAGTCCAACTCTCACATCCATACATGACCAATGGAAAAACCATAGCCTTGACTAGACGGACCTTTGTTGGCAAAGTAATGTTTCTGCTTTTCAATATACTATCTAGGTTGCTCATAACTTTCCTTCCAAGGAATAAGCGTCTTTTAATTTCATGGCTGCAATCACCATCTGCAGTGATTTTGGAGCCCAGTAAAATAAAGTCTGACACTATTTCCCCATCTATTTCCCATGAAGTGATGGAACCAGATGCCATGATCTTCGTTTTCTGAATGTTGAGATTTAAGCCAACTTTTTCACTCTCCTCTTTCACTTTCATCAAGAGGCTTTTTAGTTCCTCTTCACTTTCTGTCATAAGGGTGGTATCATCTGCATATATGAGGTTATTGATATTTCTCCCAGCAATCTTGATTCCAGCTTGTGTTTCTTCCAGTCCAACGTTTCTCATGATGTACTCTGCATATAAGTTAAATGAGCAGGGTGACCATATACAGCCTTGATGTACTCCTTTTCCTATTTGAAACCAGTCTGTTGTTCCATGTCCAGTTCTAACCATTGCTTCCTGACCTGCATATAGGTTTCTCAAGAGGCAGGTTAGGTGGTCTGGTATTCCCATCTTTTTCAGAATTTTCCACAGTTTATTGTGATCCACACAGTCAAAGGCTTTGGCATGGTCAATAAAGCAGAAATAGATGTTTTTCTGGAACTCTCTTGCTTTTTCAATGATCCAGCAGATGTTGGCAATTTGATCTCTGGTTCCTCTACCTTTTCTAAAACCAGCTTGGACATCTGGAAGTTCGCAGTTCATGTATTGCTGAAGCCTGAATCCTTTTAGTGACCCCTTTTAGCTTTAGGCTAAATTTTGAGCTTCTTGGAACGTCTATTAAACCCTTCACGATCTGACCTCACTTTCTACAGGCTTTCTTCCCTGCCATCTCTCACATCAAATTTTTCCTTCCCACTTAACCATCTACATGCAGTACCTCTTCTAAACATGTCTTCTCTTTCTTCGATGGCTTATCTACCTTTCCTCTGTGATGAACAGTAAGAAATATATATGATAGCCTGACATATGTATATCTATATACATACACATAACAGAATTGCAAAACACAGTACTCACCACATTCACTGCCTTCTGATGTTTTCTGTTCCATTCTATTTTATTTTTAACTGTCAGTCCTGACCATTTTTATTTGATACTTATTTTGTGAACCATGAACCGTCCCCAGTTTCACTGCCTTGGCATCTTCTGATTCCTTAATGTATGTTCTGAGCACTTGCTTACTGCCTTGGGTGAATTAATTCCAGCCTCCAACTCTCAGCAAAAGCATCATCTCCTCTGGGAAGCCTCCCATGAGCAGGAGCCAGATGCAACAATCTCTTTCTTCCCTATAATTTTCTTCTGAATTCTCATAGCATTACTACTGTAGCATTTTCTGTTGTGCTAATGTTCTTGATGCCCTCTTTCACTAAAGTGTAATTTGTCTAATACTGTCTCATACAGTATTAAATGTTAAATCCCTGGCATATTATAGCATGTGTTCATCAGATATGTTATTTTAGTATTGAATGAATGAATCTGTCACTTTGAAATGAAAGCAGGCCAATTTAACAAAGAATCAGTTTGTCAAATGACAAATTCATCAAACTTACTAATTTATCAAACATTTAAAAGAATTTTTTTAATGTATTCAGTATGTATAAACACATTATTCTTATTATATTCAAATTAGTTGTTCCTCTACCAAGGTACTTAGAAAGTTCAACCAACTTCCTTCACTCTCTGCTAACAGACATTTATGCTAAAATCTGTGCATCAGTATCTCTGTCCACAGTTCGGCTATACGACTTCACATTTCCCAAATGAGCTACAATCTAGTAATATAAGGAAAGATACGAGAATATTTCTCCTTTCTCCCCCATTCTCCCACAGGCTTGCCAAGGCAAACGGGACAAATTGGAGGGTATACCACAACCCCTGTGGAGGAGGAAATGGGTATTTTCTCTATAGTAAAAACTATAGACTTCTCCAGTGTACAGCACATAAACAAAACTTGAAGCAGTTGTGCAGCTGTCTGTACTATGGTGGATGTAATTCGGAGAGGAATACATACTGAATATTATTTATTACCCTTTTCCGGTCATCAGATCAGTCTCTCTGTCGTGTCCAACTCTTTGCAGCCCCAAGGACTGCAGCACACCAGGCCTCTCTGTCCGTCACCAACTCCCAACTCCCAGAGTTTACTCAGACTCATGTGCATCGAGTCGGTGATGCCATCCAACCATCTCATCCTCTGTCATCCCCTTCTCCTCCTGCCCACAATCTTTCCCAGCATCAGGGTTTTTTTCAATGAGTCTGTTCTTCTCATCAGCTGGCCAAAGTATTGAGGTTTCAGCTTCAGCATCAGGCTTTCCAATGAATATGCACGATTGATTTCCTTTCCTGTCATATTTAAATGAATTAATATTTATTTACTCTCTAGAAATAATGCTATTTGGAAGTTTTTCCTTACTAACATCAACCCTCCCATTTCAATACTAAATTTTCTGCCTACTTTGTAATTGGTTTTTCACATGCAAGTATTTCTGTTGGATGTTTATTATGATAAACTCCCACTGTGAGAAGGCAATGGCACCCCACTCTAGTATTCTTGCCTGGAAAATCGCATGGGCGGAGGAGCCTGGTGGGCTGCAGTCCATGGGGTCGCTAGGAGTCGGACACGACTGAGCAACTTCACTTTCGCTTTTCACTTTCATGCATTGGAGAAGGAAATGGCAGCCCACTCCAGTGTTCTTGCCTGGAGAATCCCAGGGATGGGGGAGCCTGATGGGCTGCCGTCTATGGGGTCGCACAGAGTCGGACATGACTGAAGCGACTTAGCAGCAGCAGTGTGTTCATTATGGCAAAACCATGTCCAATCTTCCAGGTCCTCCTTTGCTAATATGTTACCTGTGGATGCTAAGACAATGCTCATTGATGACTACTAAACACGGTGCAGTTAAAGATATACCTTAATAAGTATTCTGTGGCTTCCCAGGTGGTGCTAGTAGTAAAGAACCCTTTTGCCAAGTCAGGAGACATAAGAGACATGGGTTCCATCCCTGGTGAGAAGATCCCCTGTAGAAGGAAATAACAACCCACTCCAGTATTCTTGCCTGGAGAATTCCTTGGACAGAGAGGAGCCTGGCAGACTACAGTTCATGAGGTTGCAAAGAGTCAGACACAACTGAAGTGATTTACCATGCAGTAAGTGTTCCAATAAGGTAAACTTTCTTTCAACATTAAGGAGCAATATTACCTGCCTAAGGTATTTTATTCTCTTCTGTTTTAGAATAGTCATCTGCTTGCCTTCTCTGATCTGAATGTGATCACTGTGTCATCTCTTGCTGTTCTCTGGGCAAGACAGAGAGAGCAGCTGTTCAGAGGACCTTGAGAGGTAGGGTAGAAGGGGAGAATGACCAAGAGAAGAAAAGCCTTAAAATTTCAAGTATCGACAGAGGATAAGATGGTTGGATGGCATCACCAACTCAACAGACATGAGTTTGAGTAAACTCCAGGAGTTGGTGATGGACAGGGAGGCCTGGCTTGCTGCAGTCTATGGGTCACAAAGAGTCAGTCAGCACTGACCGACTGAACTGAACTGAACTGAACTGAATATGTTTACAAGAAGGAGTTATGTTCCAAAAGTCAAGGCTGAGCAGTGAAAAAATGATAGATATTTTCCATCTGTAAGTGCACCCAGGGAAACCTCCTGATCTATGGTTCCCATAAAAAGATGTGTGAGAATGGATGATTCAGCAGATTTAAAGAGCTTATTTCCCTCAGCTCAGCTCAGAGGTTAAACTTAATGTCAAGTGAGGTTTGACTGCTTTTCCAGGTGCCCAGGACATCTTTCTAAACACAGGAGTTGGAGAGGAATACAACTCATTTATTCATGATGTTGGCAGGACTTAAGCATTTTCACATGTGTGTGGACCAGAGGAGCTTAGAAAAAGTCTGACCAAAAACCAACATGGTTTCTGGAGAGGTCTCTCCTCTCACATCAAGACCACAGACATTTAAGGTGAATTCAGTGTGAGGGAGTGGAAGGAGCAATTTCTTTTACCAAGCTGGAGAGATGAGTATAGGACATTCTAGGAAGGTCTAGGAAAGTGGTACCTCTAGATACCACTGAAAAGACAACCCACTCAATAAAGACTAAAAAGCTCCCTTTGGGAAGAAAAAGGTAAGTTTCTTCCTGCTAATGCAATTGTTTTTAACACTCGGGTCTGTAACAATGAGAAATGTTATAATTGTGCTCAGTGTAAGAGAGAAGAAATAACATGCACAGACTTGGGAAAAGATAATTAGAAGGAATAGAAAAATGTTAGGACAAGAAATGGACCTTTTTTAGGCCTGACTCTTACTGGGTTTCCCTGGTGACTCAGATGATAAAGAAATGGGCCTTTTTTGTCTTTAGTTAGATATGTTTAAAACTAAAGATTTCTCTTCTAGAAAGCATTTGACCATTCTCTGCTCTTTAGATTGGCTTTTAGGTGAGCTAACACTACTTTTAATCTGTAACAATTGTGCACTCACCCAGGTTCCCTGATAGAGTAAAATTTGTGGTGTTTCATCTTAACTTTTATTCGTGAATAGGATAGTATTTGTTTTTCAGAAACTTTTTCTCTTTTTATCATAAATGACACTGTGAATATCAATTCCTTTTACCCACTTACTTGATGTCCAAAGGAAATAGCTTTCAAAATAATCTTTTTTGTTGTGAAAAATATGCATAACATAAAATTTACCATTTAAATGTACAGTTCTGATACATTAAGTACATACACATTTTGTACAACCAACACTACCATCCATCTCCAGTTTTTTTCTTTTTCTCCCCCAGTTTTATTGAGATATAATTGACATTTAACATTGTATAAATTTAAGGTGTACAGCAGGCTGATTTGGCATACATATTTATTATAAAATATATAAGACTAAGTACATATATATTATGGAATGATTACCACTGAAGTGCTAGCTAACATTTCTATCATGTCACATAATTGCTATATGTTTTTGTGGTGAGAACATTTAAGTTCTACCCTTTTAACCACTTTCAAGTATATAATACAGTGTCATTATCTACAATCTCTGTGCTGTATATTAAAGCTTCAGAAGCAGTCATCTTATAATGGAAATTTTATGCTCTTTGCCCAAGATCTCCCCATTCTCCCTATCACCAGCTCCTGGCAACCAACACTCTATTCTGTTTCCAAGTTTGGCTTTTTCAGACTCCACATATAAGTGATTATCATGTAGGATTTATCTTTCTCTTATGTATTTCACAATTTCTTCAAATTTCATCCATTGTCACAAATGGTATAAATTGATTTTGAAATAACTTAAGCAATTTAGTTATACACAATGGCCATGATACTCTGAACAATCTGCTCTAATGAAGTTTTGATGAACAAAATATTTAAAATAGAGTCATCTCTCAGTATCTGCAGGGGGTTGGTTTCAGGGTCTCCCCTGCAGATACCAAAATCTGCAGAAGCTCAAGCTTCTTTTATAAAATGACACAGTACAGACCACCTTCCACATCTGTGGATGGGCAACGAACAGATATGAAGGACCAACTTTACCTAAGAATAGTAGTATAAGTCATTTAATTCCCAAAGCTTGTTTTCATACCAAAACAAAAATAAATAAATACAAAAACCAATGGACATTTCATATATGTTACTCTCTTCAAGCATTACATGCCTTTTTCTTAAAATTTATAAAATAAAGTTTAAGGATCATAAACTCCATGATAATTTCTCCAAATTCCACATGAAAACAGGCAGGAAAAGCCACTCACCTGTACACAATGAAGACTCTATAAATTGTCGTGGGGAAGTTTACTTTTTCTCGCTTACTCTTCCAACTCTGAAGGCCAGTACCTGGGGAGCCAGGTCCTTATCTCCACATGCCTTGACTGGAGGCCACTGCAGAGGGAGAAATCTGAGTAAATGAAGGGTGGGAGGGGACATCAAGGACCAGCTGAGTCCTAGACACCTCCCTTACAGACCATGCTCAGTTCAGTTGAGTCGCTCAGTCATGTCCAATTCTTGGTGATCCATGAATCGCAGCACGCCAAGCCTCCCTGTCCATCATCAACTCCCGGAGTTTACTCAAATTCATATCCATCGAGTCGGTGATGCTATCCAGCCATCTCATCCTCTGTCGTCCCCTTCTCCTCCTGCCCCCAATCTCGCCCAGCATCAGGGTCTTTTCCAATGAGTCAACTCGTCCCATCAGGTGGCCAAAGTACTGGAGTTTCAGCTTTAGCATCATTCCTTCCAAAGAAATCCCAGGGCTGATCTCCTTCAGAATGGACTGGTTGGATCTCCTTGCAGTCCAAGGGACTCTCAAGAGTCTTCTCCAACACCACAGTTCAAAAGCATCCGTTCTTTGGTGCTCAGCCTTCTTCACAGTCCAACTCAAACATCCATACATGACCACTGGAAAAACCATAGCCTTGACTAGATGGACCTTAGTCGGCAGAGTAATGTCTCTGCTTTTGAATATACTATCTAGGTTGGTCATAACTTTTCTTCCAAGGAGTAAGCGTCTTTTAATTTCATGGCTGCAGTCACCATCTGCAGTGATTTTGGAGCCCCCCCAAAATAAAGTCTGACACTGTTTCCCCATCTATTTGCCATGAAGTGATGGGACCAGATGCCATGATCTTTGTTTTCTCAATGTTGAGCTTTAAGCCAACTTTTTCACTCTCCTCTTTCACTTTCATCAAGAGGCTTTTTAGTTCCTCTTCACTTTCTGCCATAAGGGAGGTGTCATTTGCATATATGAGGTTATTGATATTTCTCCCAGCAATCTTGATTCCAGCTTGTTCTTCTTCCAGCCTAGCGTTTCTCATGATGTATTCTGCATATAAGTTAAAGAAGCAGGGTGACAATATACAGCCTTGACATACTCCTTTTGCTATTTGGAACCAGTCTGTTCCATGTCCAGTTCTGACTGTTGCTTCCTGACCTGTATATAGGTTTCTCAAGAGGCAGGTTAGGTGGTCTGGTATTCCCATCTCTTTCAGAATTTTCCACAGTTTATTGTGATCCACACAGTCAAAGGCTTTGGCATAGTCAAGAAAGCAGAAATAGATGTTTTTCTGGAACTCTCTTGCTTTTTCCATGATCCAGCAGATGTTGGCAATTTGATCTCTGGTTCCTCTGCCTTTTCTAAAACCAGCTTGAACATCTGGAAGTTCACAGTTCACGTACTGCTGAAGCCTGGCTTGGAAAATTTTGAGCATTACTTTATTAGTGTGTGAGATGAGTGCAATTGTGCAGTAGTTTGAGCATTCTTTGGCCTTGCCTTTCTTTGCGATTGCAATGAAAACTGACATTTTCCAGGCCTGTGGCCACTGCTGAGTTTTCCAAATTTGCTGGCATATTGCATGCAGCACTTTCACAGCATCATCTTTTAGGATTTGAAATAGCTCAACTGGGATTCCATCACCTCCACTAGCTTTGTTTGTAGTGATGCTTCCTAAGGCCCACTTGACTTCCCATTCCGGGATGTCTGGCTCCAGCTGAGTGATCATACCATCGTGATTATCCGGGTCATGAAGATCTTTTTTGTACAGTTCTTCTGTATATTATTGCCACCTCTTCTTAATATCTTCTGCTTCTGTTAGGTCCATATCATTTCTGTTCTTTATCGAGCCCATCTTTGCATGAAATGTCCCCTTGGTATCTCTAATTTTCTTGAAGATATCTCTAGTCTTTCCCATTCTGTTGTTTTCCTCTATTTCTTTGCATTGATCACTGAGGAAGGCTTTCTTATCTCTTCTTGCTATTCTTTGGAACTCTGCACTCAGATGCTTATATCTTTCCTTTTCTTCTTTGCTTTTCACTTCTCTTCTTTTCTCAGCTATTTGTAAGGCCTCGTCAGACATTTACTTTTTTGCATTTCTTTTTCTTGGGGATGGTCTTGATCCCTGTCTCCTGTACAGTGTCACTAACCTCCGTCCATAGTTCATCAGGCACTCTGTGTATCAGATCTAGTCCCTTAAATCTATTTCTCACTTCCACTGTATAATCATAAGGGATTTGATTTAGGTCATACCTGAATAGTTTAGTGGTTTTCCCTACTTTCTTCAATTTAAGTCTGAATTTGGCAATAAGGAGTTCATGATCTGAATCACAGTCAGCTCCTGGTCTTGTTTTTGCTGACTGTGTAGAGCTTCTCCATCTTTGGCTGCAAAGAATATAATCAATCTGATTTCAGTGTTGACCATCTGGTGATGTCCATGTGTAGAGTCTTCTCTTGTGTTGTTGGAAGAGGGTGTTTGCTATGACCAATGCGTTCTCTTGGCAAAACTCTATTAGCCTTTGCCCTGCTTCATTCCACTTTCCAAGGCCAAATTTGCATGTTACTCCAGATGTTTCTTGACTTTCTACTTTTGCATTCCAGTCCCCTATAAGGAAAAGGACATCTTTTTTGGGTGTTAGTCCTAAAAGGTCTTGTAAGTCTTCATAGAACCGTTCAACTTCAGCTTCTTTAGCATTACTGCTTGGGGCATAGGCTTGGATTACTGTGATATTGAATGGTTTGCCTTGGAAACGAACAGAGATCATTCTGTCATTTTTGAGATTGCATCCAAGTACTGCATTTCAGACTCTTTTGTTGACCATTATGGCTACTCCATTTCTCCTAAAGGATTCCTGCCCACAGTAGTAGATACAATGGTCATCTGAGTTAAATCACCCATTCCAGTCCATTTTAGTTTACTGATTCCTAGAATGTCAACATTCACTCTTGCCATCTCCTGTTTGACCACTTCCAATTTGCCTTGATTCATGGACCTGTCATTCCAGGTTCTTATGGAATATTGTCCTTTACAGCATCAGACCTTGCTTCTATCATCAGTCACATCCACAGCTGGGTATTGTTTTTGCTTTGGCTCCATCCCTTCATTCTTTTTGGAGTTATTTCTCCAGTGATCTCCAGTAGCATATTGGGCACCTACTGACCTGGGGAGTTCCTCTTTCAGTACCCTATCATTTTGCCTTTTCATACTGTTCATGGGGTTCTCAAGGCAAGAATACTGAAGTGGTTTACCCTTCACTTCTCCAGTGGACCACATTCTGTCAGACCTCTTACCATGACCCGTCCCATACGTCATGACTTAATTTCATTGAGTTAAACAAGGCTGTGGTCTGTGTGATCAAATTGGCTAGTTTTCTGTGATTATGTTTTCAGTGGATGTATACCCCACATCCAAGGTAAGAGAAACCCCAGTAAGATGGTAGGTGTTGCAAGAGGGCATCAGAGGGCAGACACACTGAAACCATAATCACTGATCATCCTAGGAGGTTGCCAAAATGTTATACACACCTCCGCTAGTATAAAGAATAAATCAGAATTCGCTGGGTTCATGATAATATTATAAAGTATATTTTAGGGAACTAAAAGGAAATTTCAGCATCTAAGGAAGCAATCCAGGAGCAATACCTTCTACTGAATCATTTTAAATTCATATAAGGAGTATTATGTGAATTGGTCTTTGTCAAGCTGCCTTTGACAGTGAATGGAATCAAGCTCACGAAAGACTAATCAAACCTTGATGGGAGTGGGACGCTCTTGAAATAAACTCCTCCCCTGGGTTTTTAAGGCATCGGCTCTGGCAGATGAGACCTGCAGTCAATCAGACGTGTGATTGCATCACGTAAACGACACCCGCTGGACTCGCCTTATTTGCTCTTATGAAATTCCTGTCAGTTTTGAGACATAAATAATTCAAGCAAATGGCTTTGAACGCCAGAGAGTGCCAATTATTATTGTGTCACCAACTCACCAGCATTTGTGTGGATCACCAGAGCATTTTTTTTTTAAGAAGTCAAGACTCCCAGACTCAGAATAAGCTCTAGATTAAAGGAATTCTCTTTACCTCTAAATTCTTCCAAACTAGTTTTATTTATGTTTTGAAAGAAGAAATGGAAATTTATCATTTACAACACCATTTGTGTCTCTTGATTCCACTGCAGAAGTTCAAATATAATAGAGTTGGGAATTAAATAGTACAAGCAATTACATCAGAAAAATGGAGCAAAGCACTTTCAGTATTTTTAAAAGAACCATAAAATTCCCAGAGTACAATCAACACATTTACGAATTCAAGAGAGAGAATTACAATGCTTACATCAGCCTAATAATTGAAATGAATCCAGCATTTCCATTTTAAAGCCACTAATCCAAGAATAAAGGGGAGATGAAACAAACTCAGGCAGCTATAAAAGAGCAATGTTTGGGCCTGAGTGTTGTGGCTTTGTCTCAGGTTTAGAGTTACTTAGGATAGACTCAGAGTTTTCTAGGTAGGCTGCAAAGTCAAGTTGCTTTCCTGATCCTGTCTCCTTTGTCATTAGACTTACAATGAACAATGGCGTTGGTGTCTCTATCAGCAACTCTATAAAAGAATTTTATTTTGACACATTCTCTTCTCTTTTTTCAGTTCTGCACTGTGCATTGTAAAACACTATCAGAACGTTTTTCTTCTTACACTTTAAAGTACTATGCCACAAGTTCTGTAGCCTCAGCTAGCTGCAAAAACAAATCTGAAAAATTAATGGGAGCATGCCTTCCCCTTGAAAACAAGCAACTTCCAGAGCTGAAGTTACTTTGTTTTAGTTCTACTCTTCACACCTCCATAGGAGGGAAAAAAAGAAAGCTCCAGATTCTGAATTAGTTTTTTGCAGTTTAAATTGCTGTTCTGTGGTGATTAAATACAGCATCATGGAGCACTCAGCCAGTCAATAAGTCATTAGTTTCATCAAATATTTTGTCATACCTAAGAGTCAAAATCAGTGATTATTGTTACCAAAGTCTTAGTCACTCCAGGAAAAACGTATTTGGTATTTCTAAAAGATGGACCACACTGTCCAAATGATTTGTGATATTTTCCCACAAGTTCTCAGTTGCATCAGTATTTTCTTCCCTATTAAGATTTGGAGATAATGCTCAGGTAGGATTGCCAGATTTAGCAAATAAAAATACAGGATAAATTTGAATTTCAGATAAGCTTTGGGTATATATTTATCATGTATGTATATTCATATATGTAAGTTTATGCTACTGTTGTTCAGTAGCTCAGTTATGTCCAACTCTTTGCAACCCCACGGACTGCAGCCTGCCAGACTTCCCTCTCCTTCACTGTCTCCCAGAACTTACCCAAACTCATGTTCATTGAGTAAGGGATGCCATCCAACCATCTCATCCTCTGTCGTCTCCTTCTCCTCACACCTCCAATCTTTCCCAGCATCAGGGTCTTTTCAAATCAGTCAGTTCTTCGCATCAGGTGGCCAAAGATTTGGAGCTTCAGCTTCAGCATCAGTCCTTCCAGTGACTACTCAGGGTTGATTTCCTTTAGGATGGATTGGTTGGATCTCCTTGCAGTCCAAGGGACTCTAATTCAAGAGTCTTCTCCAGCACCACAGTTCAAAAGCATCAGTTCTTCAGTGCTCAGCTTTCTTTATAGTCCAACTCTCACATCCATACACGACTACTGGGAAAACCATAGCTTTGACTAGACGGACCTTTGTAATTTCTCTGCTTTTTAATACACTGTCTAGGTTTGTCATAGCTTTTCTTCCAAGGAGCAAATGTCTTTTAATTTCATGGATACAGTCACCATCTGCAGTGATTTTGGAGCCCAAGAAACTAAAGTCTGACACTGTTTCCACTGTTTCCCCATCTATTTGTCATGAAGTAGTCGGACCAGATGCCATGATCTTAGTTTTCAGAATGTTGAGTTTTAAGTCAGCTTTTTCACCCTCCTCTTTTAACTTCATCAAGAGGCTCTTTAGTTCCTCTTCGCTTTCTGCCATAAGAGTGGTGTCATCTGCATATCTGAGGTTATTGATATTTCTCCTGGCAATCTTGATTCCAGCCGTGCTTCATCCAGCCCAGCATTTCGCATGAGGTACTCTGCATAGAAGTTAAATAAGTAGGATGACAATATACAGCCTTGACATACTTTTTTCCCACTTTTGAACCAGTCCTTTGTTCCATGTTCAGTTCTAACGTGCTTCTTACAGGTTTCTCAAGAGGCAGGTAAGGTAGTCTGATATTCCCATCTCTTTAAGAATTTTCCACAATTTGTTGTGATCCAAACATAGATAAGTATATACGTATACTAATACATATATATTAGTATAAGTGTGTCCTATGCAGTGTAGGACACACTTACACTAAAAAGAATTCATTGTTGATCTGAAATTCAAATTTAACTGGGCAGCCTGCATCTTAGCTGGCATTCCTACCTGATGACATCACTGTTAAGTGGACCAGTGAAACTAGAGAGGAAGGGATCAATGGCTGCAGGTGATTTAAGTACCAACTGACAGTCGGGTGGTAGCTAGCACAGCGCCTTTAAAAATGGAGGGATGGTATGGGGAGGGAGGAGGGAGAGGGGTTCAGGATGGGGAACACGTGTATACCTGTGGTGGATTCATGTTGATGTATGGCAAAACCAATACAATATTGTAAAGTAATTAGCCTCCAATTAAAATAAATACATTTATATTAAAAAATTTTTAAATGCCTTTCCTGCCTGCAAAGGGAGATTTTGCTGGTGGGGGAAATGGGGCTGGACTCTGGAGAGAGGCTCAGGCCTGGGGAGAACAGTGGCCCATACCAAAGGCCTCAGTGGTGTCCGTGGGCTCTCAATAAAGGACACACACCTGCTCCCAAAAGGTTGTCAGCTTGAGGTCATTTCCCTGCGAGGATTCTTTTCAAGACTAATGATGTGTGACAAAAATAGTCAGGCAAAACCAGGAAAAGACCTTAGACAGAGAAACAAGCCGTCCAGCTTGTGTTAGTCATCGCCTCTCTTCTCGGTCTCTCTGACTATTCTACCCAGTCATTCAGAAGAATCAAAGGTCAAAGGACAACCATTTATTCCATGAAGCAGATTTTGATCTGGAGGAATTTCCCAAGAAGTCTTTTAGCACACGTCAGGTATACTTTTATCAAAATGTATCAAAAGAGTAGAAAGCAAATTATATTTAATTCCATGTGCAATATGTAAAATTGTGAGTGAATGTAGAGAGATAATAGAAGGAGATGGGAAATAACTACGGAAAAGTGATATTTTGGAGATAATTTTTGTGACATTTTCTTGGAAACTATGATTCTGGTGTTTATCTTCACCTTAATGACTCTAAGCTCGACGGTGTCCAATCCTCATGAAAATGTCTAAATACAGGTTTTATGGTTCCCAAAGTAATCTACTTTGTGATCCTCTTCACACCCTTAGAAACATTATTAGATTAAAACAGCATAGGGGAGTGGGAGCATCCTTTCCCCCGGGACGGTTTCTTTCTCAGTCCCATCTCCCTCCTGTCTCTCCTTTTTATCTAGACACACAGGAGCTAGCTGAAAGGTCTACTTCTAACTAAGAAAGCAAGTGGTGCCATTTGTGTAATAAATATTAAGATGTCCTTATAGACAAATGAGTTGAACATCTGTGCTGTTCAATATGGTAGGCGCTAGCCACCATATTTGCATTCAGTGTAAAGCTAATTAGAATTAAACAAAATTTAAAATTCAGTTCTTCAGTCACACTAGGTACTTTTCAAGTACTCAGCAGCCAGACAGGGTTAGTGACTAGGTACAGATATAGGACAGTCCCACCGCCACAGAATGTTCTTATTGAGAAGTATTGTTCTATACAGCATTACACTGTCGTATTGAACCAGGAAGGATACCTCAGCATATCCTTGGGTATCACTCTGTCCCACAGCCATTGTGGAGAAATCTTTTAAAAAGACAAAAGACATAGTTAAGAAAGTTAGTTGGAGAAAACTTACTAGGTTAGTCACCATAGGAATAACAATTTCAGGCAGCTTTGAGCGAGTGAAGACTACAGATAAGAAAATAAAATGCATTTCAAACATGAATAAGGATGACGATTGCCAATGTTGCTAATGATAGCGCCAAAAGGAGCCCCAGAAGACTGCCAGGGTGAGTTCCCTATATACCGCTTCCTAGCTGTTGGGTCGTAGGAAAGTTATTTGATCTGTCAGTGCTTCTGTTTTCTCATCTGTAAAATGGGGATGATAATGATATCTACCTTTGTCAGTAGGGTCACCCTGTTTATGCGGTTGTTGCTCCCCAGAGTTGTGCAGCCCACCTCCAATACAACTATCTAAGTTAACCCTCTTCTCTGCCATCTGAGGGTATTAAAAAAGTAAATTCATTTCAAGGACTTACATAGTACTTGGTATACAAAGGTTAGCTATACTTAAACCATTTCTCAAAAGGAAATCTCTCAAAGATAAGAATCAGAGAGTAGAATTGGAAAATCATTGAAAACCAGTGTTACCAGCCAGTCTGGTTTGCCCTTGACTGAACAGGACTCTCAGTGTACAGAAATTTCAGTTTTTAAATTAGGAAAACCCCAGGCAAACTGGGAGAAGTTACCCATAAAAAAGAAATACACCTAATCCCAAGAAATAATCTAGGAGTGGATAAGATTAGCTCACTCTGCGCAATGATATCCAATATTAGTAACAGCATCTGACTAAACATTATGAATTTTGAAACTAAACATGAGGGTCAGTGGATAAAGAGGATTAACATGGTTCTTCTTGGCACAAAAGTCAAAATTGTCCATCTGGTACAGAAAATAGCACAGTTCTTATGGCTCGTGGTTTTGAAATAATAGCACTGGATACCTCAGCTGTGTTTTTTTTGTTTTTTTTTTTTTTTTCTTTTTTAACGGAAGCAGAAAGGTTCTGATATATCCCCCTCTCCTCTAGCCCTGAAAACCTCAATTCCAAAGGAAACTGCTGACTAGGAAATGTATATTTGCTACAGAGCATCTTATTGTGTCGCTCTAATTTCTACAAACCATAAAAGAGGAATTGCATTTTATGCCTATGCATTTATTGCCTCCCCATTGTTCAAATGTACTCTATACCTTGACACTTGGAGAAATGAGACGAGGAATGGTGTTGGTAACGGCCTTAATTAAATCAAGCATTTATGATTTCCTCTTAAAGATCTTTATTTGTACAGCCTAGAGCAAAAACACAACAGGCCAGTGGCAGTCAAATCAGTAGAAGAAAAGACAAGAGTTAGCATGACGGTCCTAACATGCCAGTTTTACTCTAGAATTCTCCCTTCAGCTGAGCACTAAATTGGATTTTATTGGATGAGCCAAAGCCACCCAGTGCTTTTGTGAGTTGTCCCACAGACCACAGCCTTATTCCTAGTTCACATTTACTTGGAATGCTACGTGATGATAAGGGACGCTAACAAACAGATAATTCCAAGTAAAGACCTCCTCATTGTATAGAAGTTGAATGTGTCTCTTTTCAGCGGGGATTTTTCTTGCCTTCTAGCCCTTCTGTTTCTTAAGTGGTGGCTTACCTCTTCCCCATCAGGAGATTGAGAGAGGTCCTGGGATAAAGAACAGAGATATTATCTTTTTTTTTTAATCAGTTTCCAAGTCAGCATCTTTGATCTTTGTTCTCATCAACAGCTGTGCAAAATTTTCTCCCCGCCCATTTCTTTATCAGTTCATACTCACTCAGTGAATCACTCGTGGTGGGAGGGGAGCCTTGTTGTGCTGACTTGTTGCAGTTCACTGTGGGGAAAGCAACAGGAACACAGGGAGACCCAAAGCTAACCTCCAGTTTGGGGTGGTTGTCAATGCTAGAAGGCAACGGGGATGAAAATACGTCTGTGGAAGTAAAAATAGATGTCATCTATACTTCGCTTCAAAATATTTGACCTAGCCTGAGGAGAAAGTGGGGAGGAGGGGCAGCTTTATCTTTTGGATGAACTTCCAGCAGGATCAACAACAAAATCGGTGCTTGCCTCTGAATGCTCACCAATGGACTGGCATCTCAGGTGGGTTAGGAGTGCTGGAGAAAAGAAGAGTCATTAAGTCAGATGCTGGATCTCTCAACCCTGCAGTTTAGAGTCTCAAGTCAGGCCTGGAGAGATGACCATGCAAAAGTGTTTGGCTCTTAAAGCCATTAGGCAGACCCTCACAGCTAGTAGTTTTTTTTTTTTTTTTTTTTTTTACTTTACAATACTGTATTGGTTTTGCCATACATCAACATGAATCCATCACAGGTGTACACGTGTTCCCAATCCTGAACCCCCCTCCCACCTTTTACTCCTCAAGTTTGTATCACGTAGCCGTATACTTTTTAAATAGTGTTAGGCCAAGGATTGAGTTTTTTTTTATCGTTAATTGAGCTCACAGTATTAATCTTCAGCAAACACCCTTACGAATCTCAAGGCAGGACACCAACCAGGACAGGCTCATGTTTCTCCTCTGTGTAGGAATGCCTTTGAAGCAAATAAAGCTTCGTGCTTGGAACAGATGAAAACTCCCATGTCTTGGGGTGGAAATCAGACTGAAAAAGAAATTAACAAGGGAGAGATTTTCTAACCTGATAGCGAGTTGAGTGATTTTCTCTAGCTCTTCTGCCGACGTGCAGGGCAAGCTTTCACTTTGCTACACCTCTCACCTTTCTGGGTGCATGATCAGAAGCAGTAATCCTACATCAACATGTGAAAAATTCCAGGTTATCTCACCAAGTTTTGCACATTGTCATAGACACTTGAGCCTAAGGCTTGAAAGAAATTAGGCCATGCCTAAAATAAATCATGTCCCAGGGAGATAGCTGTTTCATAAAAATTAAAATTATTGCCCCTGGCAATCATACTGGACTTCTTAAAGCCTGTGATATTCACTACAATCAGCTCCTGACACTATCAAGTGAGAGAAAGCCCATGGACCACTTTGTAGCTTAATAAAGTGTGTTAATTCATTTTTTAAATATGTGTTTCTATAAAACAATGTTCACAGATACTTGTTGGACTCAGGATAGGAAAATCAAATCCGTCTCAACGTGGGAGAGATTGTTTTTCCAGAAATTTTCTGTGAAAGAAATTCAGTATCATCTTTTATTAATAGATCCAAGTTCCCTACTATTTTACAGCTGTTGAAATAAATTGTTAAGGAGGCTGAAGATAAAGCAATTTACCTGTAGAAAGTACCATATAAATTCACACTTGGAACACTGGTTCCAAGTTCACCAGTCCTGGTTTCCAGGGAATCTACCTTTGACCCTCTTTCAAAACTGGAGAAAAGTAAGACACCTCCCTCAAAAGAACAAGAGTTCTTTGAAATTTTGGAAGTTGAAATTTTTTAATAACTTTCCAAATTTTAAAACTAAGTAGCTTTAAAAAAAAGAAGAAAAGCAGAGCCTTCCCTGGCAGTCTAGAGGTTTAAGACTCCTTGCCCCCAGTGTAGGGGGCGTGGGTTCAGTCCCTGGTCCGGGAACTAAAATCCTGCATGCTTCACGGAGTAGCCAAACAAACAGAGAGATGAACAGCCATGCTGGTAACAGTTTAGCAATTTGGATGCTAGGCAGATGCAACTAGGAGTTGGTTAGATACAGGAGTGTTGTTCTCAAATGGTTCCTTTGAAAGGTAAGCCACTGGAAATCTGAGTAATAGGCACACTGGAACTCTGTGTATTTTGCTACACCTTTTAGCAAATTTGAAACTGCTTCAAAATAAACACTTCTTTAAAAATTAGAAGTTTTTAAAATAACAAAAAGATTACTATTCTTCTAGATCCTCAATTCCCAAAGGGTGGTTCTGGATCAGCATCACCATCCAGGAAACTTGTTAGGAATGCAAGTGTCACATTTAGTCAAGAATACGTTACTGGGCTTGTGACAGAAACTTTACCAGATTCAGGAAACAAAGGACAGGATTAATATACAAATATGTGTCTTGGTTAGTGGAGAGACATCTCAGGGAAAGAGGGGTACAGCGACCCAAGAAGAGCAAAGCCTGACAGAGTGGCACAAGGCAAAGTGGGGATGATCCGTGTATCTGAACACAGAAATCTCACTACTCAGAAGTAAAAAGCCAAGAACCTGCCTTTGAACACGTGTGCAGGCAGGTGGCAGTGGCTACACTGGAAGAAGTCCTAGAGGGTGCACGCTCCTTGAAAAATATCTGCATTTGTGCGCACAACTTTAACGCTCCCCCTGCAACCCACACGTTAGCAGTTTTAATACTGCAACATGTGATGACTTACAATGAGGCTTCACTTTCATATACGAGTTCACTGTCCTCATATAAGTGAAGTCGCTCAGTCGTATCCGGCTCTTTGCGACCCCATGGACTGCAGCCTACCAGGCTCCTCCATCCATGGGATTTTCCAGGTAAGAGTACTGGAGTGGGTTGCCATTTCCTTCTCCAGAGGATCTTCCCGACCCAGACATCGAACCCAGGTCTCCCGCATTGTAGCGCACGCTTTACCGTCTGAGCCACAAGGGAAGTCATAAGTCATAGTTAAATAGTGAGACTGAGGGAAGTACATAGCAGCAATTATTGCAAAGAAAGGTCCAGAACTTCACTGGTGGCTCAGTGGTAAAGAATCTGCCTGCTAAAGCAGGGGACATGGGTTTGATCCCTGTTCTGGAAAGATTCCACAGCCAGCAAAGAAACTAAGCCCAGGAAACACGACTGCTGAGCTCCACAACAAGAAACCCACACATCCCAAGAAGGAGTCGTCCCCACTCGCCGCATGGTTTCCGAGAGGAAACCCATGTGCAGCAACAAAGACCCAGCGCAGCCAAAACTAAAGTCAAATAAAATTAAAGTTAATTAAATTCAGTTTAATTAAATAAAATTAAAGATAAACCACGTGTTTGCTAGAGTCCACCTTTGTGTGAAGTGACTGTAAGATTCAAATCCTGACACCATCAAAATGTGGTCTCCAGAAAGGAGCTCTCTCTTCCATCCAATAAATCGAATTGTTTTCTTTTCGATTGTATAGTGAACATCTTCAAGCAACTCACCTGAATATGAAGATCCATTCAAATAAATAAATTGGTTGTAGAGAGAAAGGCATGGAAGAAATTCTTCCCTAAGCAGTTGTAGCCTGTACTCCCCAGTTCTGCTTGGCAGAATGAAGCTGAGGTGAACCCATCTCTCTTCAGTTCAGTTCAGTTCAGTTGCTCAGTCCTGTCTGACTCTTTGCGACCCCATGGACTGCAGCATGCCAAGGTTCCCTGTCCTTCACCAGCTCCCAGAGCTTACTCAAACCCATATCCATTGAGTCGGTGATGCCATCCAGCCATCTCATCCTCTGTCGTCCCCTTCTCCTCCCACCATCAATCTTTCCCAGCATCAGGGTCTTTTCCAATGAGTCAGTTCTTTGCATCAGTGGCCAAAGTATTGGAGTTTCAGCATCAGTCCTTCCAGTGAATACTCAGGACTGATTTCCTTTAAGATTGACTGGTTTGATCTCCTTGCTGTCCAAGGGACTCTCAAGAGTCTTATCCAACACCATGGTTCAAAAACATCAGTTCTTCGGTGCTCAGATTTCTTTATAGTCCAACTCTCACATCCATACGTGGCTACTGGAAAAACCATAGCTTTAACTAGATGGAACTTTGTTGGCAAAGTAATGTCTCTGCTTTTTAATATGCTGTTTCTTCATCACCTCTAAACCAGGATTTCATCAACCCAGAACACTTAGGCCCACTTAGGCCCTTTATCTTCCTTGCATTGTAAACTTCGCTGTCAAAATGTTTGCTCCAATGGTCCAACATACTTTACCTGGCTCCAGGCAACCCAAGTGACTTAAGTTGTAAATTACCTATGAAATACCAATAATATAGACAGATAAAAGATCCAGCTGTCTCCTGTAATAAGCAAAGCCTACATTATCTTGAATGGTTGCCTAAATTTATCAAGAAAATCTGGGCAGAGCAAATTCATTTGACATCTGTATGCCAATGAGCACTGGAATTATAAAGAGAACATTTGTACTGAAGGGAATATTGTTTATTTTTATTTGCTTTCCTCCATTAGTGATATGACCTTTAAATTTCAAACTAAATTACTGTAGACAGGAAATCTACCTATTGGCTAAAATAATAAGGATAATCTTGGTTGCATCACTGACAACAGCTGTACCTTAGGTCTAATAGTCTTAATAAATGGTTTCCTTGAACTGAACTGAAGAGAGATGGGTTCACCTCAGCTTCATTCTGCCAAGCAAAACTGGGGAGTACAGGCTACAACTGCTTAAGGAAGAATTTCTTCCATGCCTTTCTCTCTACGACCAATTTATTTATTTGAATGGATCTTCATATTCAGGTGAGTTGCTTGAAGATGTTTACTATATAATCTAAAAGAAAACAATTCGATTTATTGGGTGGAAGAGAGAAGTGCATGTGTCTGACTTTTTGCGAGTCCATAGACTGTAGCCCATCAGGCTCCTCCATCCATGGGATTGATTCTCCAGGCAAGAATACTGGAGTGGGTGCCATTTCCTCCTCCAGGGAATCTTTCCAACCCAGGGATTGAACACAAGTCTCCTGTGCTGCTGGCAGATTCTTTAGCACTGCACCACCTGGGAAGCCTTTCTTGAAAGTATCTGTTAACTAAATACAAGAAAGAAAATAGGCCTCATAGGTGACACTAGAGATAAAGAACCTGCCTGCCAATGCAGGAGATGTAAAAAGATGTGGGTTTAATCCCTGAGTCAGGAAGATCCCCTGGAGAATGGAATGACAACTCATTCCAGTATTCTTGGAGAACTCCACTGAAATGGAGAACTTTGAAGCGAGGAGCCTGGTGGGCTATACAGTTCATGAGGTCACAAAGAGTCTGACACAACTGAATCAACTTAGACACATACATACTGAGTGCTTCGGTTCAGTTCAGTTCAGTTCAGTCGCTCAGTCGTGTCCTACTCTTTGTGACCCCATGAATCGCAGCACGCCAGGCCTCCATGTCCATCACCATCTCCCGGAGTTCACTCAGACTCACGTCCATCAAATCAGTGATGCCATCCAGCCATCTCATCCTCTGTCATCCCCTTCTCCTCCTGCCCCCAATTCCTCCCAGCATCAGAGTCTTTTCCAATGAGTCAACTCTTCGCATCAGATGGCCAAAGTACTGGAGTTTCAGCTTTAGCATCATTCCTTCCAAAGAACTCCCAGGGCTAATCTCCTTCAGAATGGACTGGTTGGATCTCCTTGCAGTCCAAGGGACTCTCAAGAGTCTTCTCCAACACCACAGTTCACAAGCAGCAATTCGTCGGCACTCAGCTTTCTTCACAGTCCAACTCTAGCATCCATACATGACCACTGGATAAACCATAGCCTTGACTAGATGGACCTTGGTCGGCAAAGTAATGTCTCTGCTTTTGAATATGCTGTCTAGGTTGGTCATAACTTTTCTACCAAGGAGTAAGCGTCTTTTAATTTCATGGCTGCAATCACCATCTGCAGTGATTTTGGAGCCCAGAGAAATAAAGTCTGACACTGTTTCCAGTGTTTCCCCATCTATTTCCCATGAAATGATGGGACCAGATGCCATGATCTTCGTTTTCTGAATATTGAACTTTAAGCCAACTTTTTCACTCTCCTTTTTCACGTTCATCAAGAGGCTTTTAGTTCCTCTTCACTTTCTGCCATAAGGGTGGTGTCATCTGCATATCTGAGGTTATTGATATTTCTCCTGCCAATCTTGATTCCAGCTTGTGCTTCTTCCAGCCAAGTGTTTCTTATGATGTACTCTGCATATAAGTTAAATAAGCAGGGTGACAATATACAGCCTTGACGTACTCCTTTTCCTATTTGGAACCAGTCTGTTGTTCCATGTCCAGTTCTAACTGTTGCTTCCTGACCTGTATATAGGTTTCTCAAGAGGCAGGTTAGGTGGTCTGGTATTCCCATCTCTTTCAGAATTTTCCACAGTTTTTTGTGATCCACACAGTCAAAGGCTTTGTTATAGTCAATAAAGCAGAAATAGATGTTTTTCTGGAATTCTTGCTTTTTTGATGATCCAGTGGATGTTGGCAATTTAATCTCTGGTTCCTCTGCCTTTCCTAAAACCAGTTTGAACATCTGAAGTTCACGGTTCACATATTGCTGAAGCCTGGCTTGGAGAATTTTGAGCATTACTTTACTAGCATGTGAGATGAGTGCAATTGTGCGGTAGTTTGAACATTCTTTGGCATTGCCTTTCTTTGGAATTGGAATAAAAACTGACCTTTTCCAGTCCTGTGGCCACTGCTGAGTTTTCCAAATTTTCTGACATATTGAGTGCAGCACTTTCACAGCATCATTTTTCAGGATTTGAAATAACTCAACTGGAATTCCATCACCTCCACTAGCTTTGTTTGTAGGCCCACTTGACTTCACATTCCAGGATGTCTGGCTCTAGATGAGTGATCACACCATCGTGATTATCTGGGTCATGAAGATCTTTTTTGTACAGTTCTTCTGTGTATTCTTGCCACCTCTTCTTAATATCTTCTGCTTCTGTTAGGTCCCTACCATTTCTGTCATTTATCTAGCCCATCTTTGCATGAAATGTTGCCTTGGTATCTCTAATTTTCTTGAAGAGATCTCTAGTCTTTCCCATTCTGTTGTTTTCCTCTATTTCTTTGCATTGAACACTGAAGAAGGCTTTCTTATCTCTTCTTGCTATTCTTTGGAACTCTGCATTCAGATGCTTATATCTTTCCTTTTCTCCTTTGCTTTCACTTCTCTTCTTTTCTCAGCTATTTGTAAGGCCTCCACAGACAGCCATTTTGCTTTTTTGCCTTTCTTTTCCACAGGAATGATCTTGATCCCTGTCTCCTGTACAGTGTCATGAACCTCATTTCATAGTTCATCAGGCACTCTATCTATCAGATCTAGTCCCTTAAATCTATTTCTCACTTCCACTGTATAATCATAAGGGATTTGATTTAGGTCATACCTGAATGGTCTAGCAGTTTTCCCTACTTTCTTCAATTTAAGTCTGAATTTGGCAATAAGGAGTTCATGATCTGAACCACAGTCAGCTCCTGGTCTTGTTTTTCTTGACTGTATAGAGCTTCTCCATCTTTGACTGCAAAGAATATAATCAATCTGATTTCAGTGTTGACCATCTGGTGATGTCCATGTGTAGAGTCTTCTCTTGTTTTGTTGGAAGAGGGTGTTTGCTATGATCAGTGCATTTTCTTGGCAAAATTCTATTAGTCTTTGCCCTGCTTCATTCTGCATTCTAAGGCCAAATTTGCCTGTCACTTCAGGTGTTTCTTGACTTCCTACTTTTGCATTCCAGTCCCCTATAATGAAAAGGACATTTTTGGGGGGTGTTAGTTCTAAAAGATCTTGTAGGTCTTCATAGAACCGTTCAACTTCAGCTTCTTCAGCGTTACTGGTTGGGGCATAGACTTGGACTACCGTGATAGTGAATGGTTTGCCTTGGAGACGAACAGAGATCATTCTGTCGTTTTTGAGACTGCAACCAAGTACTGCATTTCAGACTCTTTTGTTGACCATGATGGCTACTCCATTTCTTCTGAGGGATTCCTGCCCGCAGTAGTAGATATAATGGTCATCTGAGTTAAATTCACCCATTCCAGTCCATTTTAGTTCACTGATTCCTAGAATGTTAACGTTCACTCTTGCCATCTCTTGTTTGACCACTTCCAATTTGCCTGGATTCATGGACCTGACATTCCAGGTTCCTATGCAATATAGCTCTTTACAGCATTGGACCTTGCTTCTATCACCAGTCACATCCACAACTGGGTATTGTTTTTGCTTTGGTTCCATTCCTTCATTCTTTTTGGAGTTATTTCTCCAGTGATCTCCAGTAGCATATTGGGCACCTACTGACCTGGGGAGTTCCTCTTTCAGTATCCTATCATTTTGCCTTTTCATACTGTTCATGGGGTTCTCAAGGCAAAAATACTGAAGTGGTTTGCCATTCCCTTCTCCAGTGTACTGAGTGCTTAATAAACACTAATTATTGGAGACAATGTTCCAATATCAATGGCTACCTTCCTATTCTAAGAATATAAAAACAGGGGAATACAATGTTTTTATGAAAGTGCTCCTGGTTACATTTGGCCTTAATCTAACTATCCTTCCTTCTCCAAACAGGGAGAAATCCTTGAATGTTATACTTTCATACCAACCCCCACCAACAAATAATATCATGTAAAACTTCTACATAACTCTTATTAACTTCAGTTTATGTTTCTTGAATTTACTTTTATGATCAAATGAAAAAGCTAATTTCCAAGAAAATTTTTAGAATCTTGTTTGGGCTTTGATAGACGGGAGCTGATGCTTTGTCCATCCCAACTAGTCCCCAGGGACAGCTTGTTAGTGTCCCCTTTGAACAGCAGGAAGAACTAAGAATGTGATCATTCTATGATGTGAAAATGCAAAGAGAGAATGCTATTTGGGAAGAAATTTGCTTAAAGAGCTTGCCTAATTAAATAGAGGGTTGCATGTGATGAAATATAGATGCTATCTGCTAGATGAAGTTCTAGTCTGGAAGCCAACAAAACCTCAAATAGAGTGAAGACTCCTTTCTGTATGTTAGTCCAGGCTTCTTTGTAAGCACTGGAAAGACATTCTTGGAGATAAAAAGAACTATTTCTCATCCTTTTCTCTCTATACAAGATGCAATGTAATTTTGGAGAGCATGATAAAGAATTACAGTCTTCCTAAATATAAAACAAACACAAATTCAAAGCATCTTTACATTTTCAATGTTAAAAAAAGACTAGTAGATTTTATTCTTTTGAAATAGATACAAACAAAATTAAAAATGCCTTCTCTAGTCTGCATTGGAACAGAGAAATTGAACCATAAGTTATAGAGATGCTAATTATAAATTACTGTCTTAAATGATGGCAACAGACTGGTACATGAAAGGAATGAGCGTATTAGGGGTGGAGGATTCACAAGATATGGGGAGAGGCAGTTTGCAGATGTTTTCAGATGACGATAAGGATTCTGTTCAACACGCGCTGAAGAATGAAGTTCAGGGCAAAAATGCAAAATCTCTGTGCTTTATTAGAAAGCTAAATCCAATTTAAGATCTGTTTAAATGAAAAAGTAGAAAATGAGTGAAAATAAAGCAATCAGCCTAGGATACTGAAGTAAGATGCTGCATTCTCCAAATACAGAAGATATTTGTGAGAAAATATTTCTTGGAAACTTTGACATGTGTCATCAGGATTCAGATGACACTCAGAAAAGGAATTGCAAATAAAGCTGGATGCTTTGCATAAACAAAAAAAATTCTTACTATTGCAGGGTATAAAGAAGTGAAATCTCTCCACTGGGGTGGAGAGATCTAGGGACAAAATAGATACATACAGAGGGAGTCCGCCCATTTAAAGGGATATAACATGAAGATCTGAGGTACACGTGTCATCTTTAGAGGGAAAATCCCCCCTCTCTCAGCACATATGCATTCATGCATGGGTGCATACTCGCATGGAGAATGAATTAATGAGTAAAACCATAAGAAAAGTTAGGCCAGAGGAGGGTATATGGGCCTTCCAAGGGCAGGACAAGAAAATGAGTTTATTACTAGACGCTTTAAATCGCAATTCAAGGAGCTCAAAATAGCCCATTTTGAACAAAAAGAAAAGTACCTAATTTACTGATAGTTGTAACTTGGAGGGACATGGATAAAATGGAATTTACACTTGATTTAATAAATGGCCTCAAAACATGTCATCAGGACTCATTCCGTCTCCTTTGACATCTATCTGTGTGTTGGACTCACCTTGTTAGGTTCCTTTGTGTAGTGAGGAACTTGACACTCTCAGGATCATATATTTTGAGCTTGGAAAGTAATGAATGAAGAGAGATGAAGAGAACTCCACAAGCAATGAATGATGGCCCGGATGGATCCTATGAGCCTTTCACCAAGCACTCTAGCCAGGAAGATGGAACACTAGCTGATGAAGACTGGGTGCTCAGCTCCACGGCCACTGGGGCAGAAGTCTGTGATAGCCGAGTCCCAAAACACCTGTAGAAATAGTGTGTGAGGCTCTGTTACCCATAGGAAGGTGGGCATACTGTAAGGAGAAAGCAAGAAGAGATTTTGAATGGACAAAAATAGCAAATGTCCACCATGGTTTAGTAGCTAAGTGGAAAGTGACAAGAACATGAATTAACTTGTGGAATTGTTGGTTAAAGAACAGAACTGGGAGATACTTAGCAAAATTGATAGGACTTGGCAAGTGGCCAATAGAGTTGTAGGTACCCAATTCTGAACTAGATGGCATGGTGTTTGGATTTTCTGTCAGGAATAGAAATTGTGTAAATAGCAGAAACCTAAACGGCAACCCACTCCAGTATTCTTGCCCGGAGAATCCCATGGACAGAGGAGCCTGGCAGGCTACAGTCCATGGGGTTGTAAGAGTCGGACACAACTTAGCGACTAAACCATCGAATGAAATACATCCATCACAAAAATGTAGGTGCAGCTGGCGTTTTGTTTAAACAAAGTGAGTGAAAGTAGCTCAGTCATGTCCGACTCTTTGCAACCCCATGGACTACACAGTCTATGGAATTCTCCAGGCCAGAATACTGGAGTGGGTTGCCATGCTCTCCTCCAGGGGATCTTCCCAACCCAGGGATTGAACCCAGGTCTCCCGCATTGCAGGCTGATTCTTCACCAGCTGAGCCACAAGGGAAGCCCAAGAATATTGGAGTGTGTAGTGTATCCCTTCTCCAGGGGATCTTCCCAACCCAGGAATCCAACTGGGGTCTCCTACATTGCAGGAGGATTCTTTCCCAACTGAGTTATCAGAGAATCCCTGTTTAAACAAACACAGCCACTAAAAGAAAGACTAGAGAGTAGGTGAAATAGAGGAAGAAGTTAGAGATCACCCTTGGTTACCTGACTACACCTGCTGAGTTGAGAGTAGTGCCATTTACCTGGGTGGAAATAAATGATTGTTGGAAATAATGGTCCATTCACTTTGGGCCATGTCAGGAACGTCTGTTAGAAGTCTGACACGTCATCACAAAAGGGGATAACAAGGAATTGGTGCCAAACAGTCATCTCATGAGCCACAGTTATTTCAACCCTGAATTTAGATCCAGAAATCTGGCTGAATAGTTGTGTAACTCTAGGCAAGCTTACTGTCAGCTCTTCGTCAAATACATGATGGCAAGAATTGCATCACTTATATCACAGATACCATACACGAATTTCTGGCATTGGAATTCAGTAAGTGCAAGTTCCCTTCTGACTGGTGTTCAAAGGAAGTAAATTACCAAAGATGAAGTGCCAATTCAGAATCCAAAGAGGAAAGTACATATAGTCTGTGTGTACTACATGGCCGACCTCCTGAATACATAGAACAAGAGGTGAGAAACATTTCTAACTTGAAGGAGTTTGCATTCTTATTGGGATTAACAAACAAAAGAACCAGATACGTTCAGAATGTAAAAAGTGTTTTGGAGGAAATAAAAAGGATGATATGATGAATAGATGCTGCAGTAGGCTCTACTGACTGACAGGTTTGTTTCCTTGGACCTTTCTGTCCTGAAGAGGGCAGAGACTTATCTTTAACAGAAATAACATCTAATCCACATATGGGTGTAAGTTCCCCGTGTGCAGGGCCTCCCCACCAGCACCAGCATGCAAGGATTTACAGATGACTGACAGTCTTGTGGAATCTTCTCTAGCTCTGCGATATGGAACCTGTCATGTGGGACCACTGGCCGTTATATGTGTATACAAAGGAATCAACACCCCATAGGACAACGCTTTTTCAATGAAGGAAGAAAGTTAGCTTGTTGGTAATATCTGCTATTTTCTGTACCTGGTGGAGAGAGACGCAGAGGAGTAAGGGGGAAAGGCTGTGAAACAGTCCATATAGCTCCTTGGAAGATTCCCAGAAGGTCAAGCCAAGCAGCATTTATCAAGAATCATTATTTATGCTATTATCATATAAAATATATATTATATTTAAATAATTATTATATTAACACAAATATTAAATAATATTTATGCTATTATTTGTAAAGAACACACCATTCTGAACTGGCTTTCTGTTTTTCCCTGTTCGATCCTCCCCCGTCCTACACTCTTATTTCCCTGGATCACCTCCCCAAATAAACAAGCCCTGGTCTCTAACTCAAGAGTTTTCTAATGACTAATGACTCAAGCAATGGCACCCCACTCCAGTACTCCCGCCTGGAAAATCCCATGGACGGAGGAGCCTGGTGGGCTGCAGTCCATGGGGTCACTGAGGGTCAGACACAACTGAGCGACTTCACTTTCACTTTTCACTTTCATGCATTGGAGAAGGAAATGGCAACCCACTCCAGTGTTCTTGCCTGGAGAATCCCAGGGATGGGGGAGCCTGATGGGCTGCTGTCTATGGGGTCGCACAGAGTTGGACACGAATGAAGCGACTTAGCAGCAGCTGGACTTAGCAGGATCTCAAGCTAAAATCCTTCCTTTCCTCTAAGTCTCCTCCTACCCATTTTTTACAGATTATTTTTGCCAGTTCTGTGCATTACTATCTTGAATATTGTTTGACAGATACTTTGAAATAAGGCATAATGCTGTGCGTGATTTGTAATGGTTATATAATGAACTTCACCCTTATGCCTTCCAGTAATTTCATCAAAGAGTTCTTTATTTTGGATGACCAACTTTATGAAATTAAATATGACGTGCTCCTTATTCCAGCTGAGCAACTTAAGTGGAAGTTTGCCTTTAAAGGAAGTTTTGGGGTTACCGATTTTCAAATTGCTGTAAAAATGGACAGTGACTGAACATTGGTCTCTGATTATTCAGCTAAAAATTGGGACTCTTAAGATGAATTCTGGATCATCCATGTTAGTTCACATGCTACTGAGAGGCCCCCTTTAAATCCTTTGAAGTATAACAGGTATTATCTCTAGATTACTAATGTTCAAGAGAGCTCACTGCCAGTCTTGTGTAAGGCTTAACCTTACACAAATATTATTTTAATATCTGTTAATCCTTTACGTTGAATGGTTGGGTTTTTGTTTTTCTTTTTCAGCAACAAAAATAAATTTACTCTTGTTCCAGTGATAACGGATAACTGTTTCCCTAGACGAGGATTTGGGGAAATTCTGATATGATGGTGCCAGGGTACTTGCATTGTTCATGAAAAAGCATGAGGCATACACAATACGTTGGCTTTGTATAAAAACAGAGGCTTAGGAACTGGAAGGCGTGAAACATCTTCTCTCAGTGTTGTTTGCTCATATCCTGGGGCCTCACAGGCTGATAAAACTGAACAATTGCTCACTGGAGGGTTTGTACAGGAGTGGGAATGCTGTAAACTCAGCAAGGATGGGGAAGAATGTTAAAAGGAGCCCCTGAAGAAAAGAACTGTGGATCACACACCAGCGAGTGAAAATTCAAGACCCTTGAGTCCATTCTCATTGAATACACTTTCCCTTCTCTTGTTTTGTAGCCCCCTGTGGGCATCAATTATTTGCTCCCCAGGCTAGATTTCCTACTTTCCTGAATAAGAGGTCTTTGCAGGACATGATAGAGATTTTTCCTTTTATTTCCATGGCTTGAGTGGCATTGTCTTCATTCCTATTATTTTGAAAATGGAAAAATAAAAGAGCAAACCGCAGTTAAGACCTAGCAAGGTGCCAAATAAGTTCAAAATAACTTACAATTGCAGTTTGTTCAACTCAAATGAGTCCATACCTTTAAATTAGAGCACCTTTACTGTTTCTAAGCACAGCTGTGGTTAGAGAAATTTGTGTAATGCCTTTTGATTATATGAGAAGTGGGCAATTGAAAAGAGCACTGCAGGGAGGCCAGCACTCCAGCGTCAGTAACGGACCGACCTGAATGCCGATAGTGATGACACAGCACTGAGTAAGAGCCTTTACCGACAGCAGTGCCAGCTCTTACAGTCTCTTCTTAAATTAGTCATTATTTTGAAAGTAAATTAGTCATGAACATTGGGGTACATGTGTCTCTTTCTATTCTGGTTTCCTCGGTGTGTATGCCAAGCAGTGGGATTGCTGGGTCATAAGGCAATTCTATTTGCAATTTTTTAAGGAATNCTGGTGCAAGGAGAGGACCCAGAGGGATGGCATGGGGTGGGAGGTGGGAGGGGATTCATGTTTGGGAACGCTTGTACACTCGTGGTGAATTCATGTCAATGTTTGGCAAAACCAATACAGTAATGTAAAGTAAACTAAAGTTAAAATAAAAATTTTAAAAGTAAAAAAAATAAATAAATAAAATAAAAGGGCAATGGTTTCTAAAAAAAAAAAAAAGAAAGTAAATTAGTCACCAGGCTTCCCAGGTAGCTCAGTGGTAAAGAATCTGCCTGTAATGCAGGAGATGTGGGTTCGACCCCTGGGTTGGAAAGATCTCCTGGAGCAGGAAATGGCAGCCTACTCCAGTATTCTTGCCTGGGAAATTCCACAGACAGAGGAGACTGGCAGGCTACCGCCCATGGAGTCAGAAAAGAGTTGGACACAACTTAGAGACCAAACAACAATAACAGCAAATCAGTCACCACTGCAGCAACATTTAAGAGTATTCTCAGTATGCTTAATGGAAAGTCTGCCCCTTGTAAGATGACTTGGGACAAGAGATTCTTTTGAGTGAAAGTTGTTCAGTCATGTCCGACTCTTTACGACCCCATGGATTGATTATACTGTCCATGGAATTCTCCAGGCCAGAATGCTGGAGTGGGTAGCCTTTCCCTTCTCCAGGGGATCTTCCCAACCCAAGGATCAAACCCAGGTCTCCCGCATTGCAGGCAGATTCATAGATTTTTTTTAATCACTGTATAATCATGAAGAAAACTCTTAAGCTTGAACGTTTGCATCATAGCATTAAAATCCATCTAACAAATAGATGAAACATTGTTACAAGATTATGACTTCCTGATGTTTTCTTTCCCCAAAAAATGTCTCAAGAGTATAAGGAAGTCTAACTTAAATTAGTTTATATGGCATATATAATTGGTAAATCTGTAATCTTTAACTGATATTACAGATTGTCGTATTTTTATCATCATTTATCTCTGCACCTAAAACAACTTACCAACAGGCATAGGAAGGGTTCATTTTTGCCCAATTAAAAAAAGCGGGGGGAAAGTACTGGTTCTACAGTTTATTATTTATTTTCAGGAAAGCAGAAGCCTGATGAAATTACTTGGGGCAACTGTGTATTCATAGTAGGACCCTGGGCGCATGCGTGGCTCACCAGTGGCCCAGGTCTCTTCCTCCAGCTTCTACTCAATCCCAGCAAGACCTCAGCTCCCATTACAGCAAGAGGGCCACTGCTGCCAGGGCCGTGACAGGAAGAAAGAGAAGCACCTTCCACATTTCACACAGAGACGACCAGAGAATCCGTTGGTTTGTGTTGCGTTATTTTACTGCTCAAGTATTTCATGTTCATGAAAATGAGCCCAAAAATTGCATGTGTGTAGAGAAATACAAGAAAAACTAATCACCCCAAATCGGTTCTCTATTACCCAGAGATAACCCCTGATTAACATTCTGAGCTATAGAACTCCAATATATTCAAGAATATTTTTTTGTCAGTATACGTGTATATATACATGCATATATGTTTATGTTAGAGAAGGAAATGGCAACCTACTCCAGGATTCAGCCTGGAGAGTCCCAGGGACAGAGGAGCCTGGCAGGCTACAGTCCATGGGGTCACGAGAGTAGGATACCACTTAGCGACTGATCATCATCAGCATGCTTCTCTGCATGTTGCATATACATTTTGCATGTATACATTTCACAGCTTGTTTTATTTCACACATACTGTACTGTCTTTTTATTATTCAGCTTTATATCTTAAATATATGTGTATCTGTGTCAACAGGTAGATAGACAATTGCTTTATTATTTACATTGAAGACATTGTACTTCATAGTATTTAAGCTCTGAAATTGGACTATTTAGATATGAACACCTGTCTTATTGACCGAGCTGTGCAATCTTGTGCCAGATAATTAAGCTCCTTAACACTCATTCTCCTCTTTAATAGAATGGTTTTCATAATGGTACCTACCTTGTAGGATGATTGCAAGAATTAAATGAGTCTACGTATATTAAAAATTTTCAACAATGCTTGGCAATACCAAGTGTTCAGTAAATGTCAATTACCACTTTTACAGTTTCATAATATTCCGTTGCATACTCTATAGTTTATTTGACAAATCTTCCATCATTAGTTTTTTGAAAATTTTTGCTATTAAAAATGTCATAATTAATATTTGTGTTTATAAATGTTTTCACGTAGTTCTGACTATTTCAGAAGGGGATACATTTATAGGATTTGAATTTCTCAGTCAGACGCTGTACATGTTCATTGGGCCTTTGAATGCAGTTGTCAGTTTATCCTCAGAAACATTGAACCATCAAGCAGAGTGTGAGAATAGTCATTTCAAAAACATTTTATCCACAAGTGTTTTAAACTTCTATCAATCTGATAGGCCAAACAAAAACATTTTTTTCAGCACTATTCTATGTTTCAATTCAGTTCCGTTCAGTCACTCAGTCGCGTCCAACTCTTTGCGACCCCATGAATCCCAGCACGCCAGGCCTGCCTGTCCATCACCAACTCCCGGAATTCACTCAGACTCATGTCCATTGAGTCTGTGATGCCATCCAGCCATCTCATCCTCTGTTGTCCCATTCTCCTCCTGCCCCCAATCCCTCCCAGCATCAGAGTCTTTTCCAATGAGTCAACTCTTCCCATGAGGTGGCCAAAGTACTGGAGTTTCAGCTTTAGCATCATTCCTTCCAAAGAAGTCCCAGGGTTGATCTCCTTCAGAATGGACTGGTTGGATCTCCTTGCAGTCCAAGGGACTCTCAAGAGTCTTCTCCAACACCACAGTTCAAAAGCATCAATTCTTCGGTGCTCAGCCTTCTTCACAGTCCAACTCTCACATCCATACATGACCACAGGAAAAACCATAGCCTTGACTAGACAGACCTTAGTCGGTAAAGTAATGTCTCTGCTTTTGAATATACTATCTAGGTTGGTCATAACTTTTCTTCCAAGGAGTAAGCGTCTCACATATTTCCAAATGTTTGTAAGCATTTGTATTTCTTATTTTTGAATTTTTTAAGTTCTTTGCCCATTTTTAAAGGTTTTATTTAGATACATTTTTTCAATCAATTGATAAGAATTGTTTTAAAATAAGGGAAAGCAACCTTTTTCATGTATGTTGAAATTATTTTTCCTGTGACTGAAGATATTTAAATAACTCTTTTACTAGTATTAGGGGAAACTGAAACAAGACCACAGACTTCCCTAAAGAACTCACACGTATGCTTCAAAAACAGCCAACATTTTCATTGCCAATCAGTGTTAACCCAAGATTAGCCACAGCTAAGGTTTCCCAGGTGGTTCAGTATTAAAGAATCTGTCTGAGATGCAGAAGACACAGGGAGATGCCGTGGTTTCCATCCTTGGGTCAGGAAGATCCCTCTGGAAGAGAGCATGACAACCCACTCCAGTATTCTTGCCTGGAGAATCCCCATGGACAGAGGAAGTGGGCTACAGTCCATAGGGTCACACAGAGTTGGACCCGACTAAAGTGGCAGATTTGATTTAGGTCATGTCACACGCTAGTAAAGTAATGCTCAAAATTCTCCAAGCCAGGCTTCAGCAATACGTGAGCTGTGAACTTCTAGATGTTCAAGCTGGTTTTAGAAAAGGCAGAGGAACCAGAGATCAAATTGCCAACATCCGCTGGATCATCAAAAAAGCAAGGGAATTCCAGAAAAACATCTATTTCTGCTTTACTGACTATGCCAAAGCCTTTGACTGTGTGGATCACAATAAACTGTGGAAAATTCTGAGAGAGATAGGAATACCAGACCACCTAACCTGCCTCTTAAGAAACCTATATGCAGGTCAGG
>SJYQ01003418.1:15717-52704 GCA_006410935.1 Redunca redunca | reverse complement strand
CGACTCAATGGCTGTGAGTTTGAGCAAACCCCAGGAGATGGTGAAGGACAGGGAAGCCTGGTGTGCTGCAGTCCATGGGGTCGCTCTGAGTCGGACACAACTTAGTGGCTGAACAACAGCAACATATTGAATACAATTCCCTGTACTATATGGTAGGTCATTGTTGTTTATCTATTTTCTATATAATAGTGTGTATCTATTTTTTGTAAATAAGTTCATTTGTGTCATTTTAAAAATTATACATATAAGTGATATCACATGATATTTGTCTTTCTGTGTCTGACTTACTTTGGGCTACCCAGGTGGCTCAGTGGTAAAGAATCTGCCTGCCAATGCAGGAGATGCAGGACACATGAGTTTGATTCTTGGTTCAGGAAGATCCCCTGGAAGAGGAAATGGCAACCCACTCTAGTATTCTTGCCTGGAGAATCCTGTGGACAGAGGAGGCTGGCAGGCTACAGTCCATGGGGTTGCAAAGAGTCGAACACAACTGAATAACTGAGCACACGTGCATGGCTGACTTACTCTACTTAGTATAATTATCTTTAGGTCCATCAGTGTTGCTGCAAATGGCATTTTTAATTCTTTTTTACGACTGAATAGTATGCTGTTGTATATGTATACCACTTCTTCTTTGTCCATTCATCTGTCTATGAACATTTAGGTTGCTTCCATTTCTTAACTATTGCAAATTGTGCTGCTATGAACATTGGGGTGCATTTTTGAATTAGATTTTTCATTTCTTCTAGATATATGTCCAGGAATGGGATTGCAGAATCATATGGTATTATAGTTATATTTTTAGTTTTTTTAAGGAGCCTCCATACTATTCTCCATAGTGGCTGCAACAGTTTACAGACTCATCAACAGTGTAGAAGCGTAACGTGGTTTTTAAAGTCAAAGCCATAAATAACTTATGCCCAGAGGTGTCACTCTCCTATCTCATGTACCCCATTCCATCCTCCCATCCTTTTCATCCTATTCCTGTTCATCCCATGTAGGTAATAAATCCCACTAGCTTCTGATTTACACTTACTATATTTCTTTTTTGCACAAATGAATAGTGTATTTTTTTCATTTCTGCTTCTTTCTTACATAAAAGCTAGCATTACTATAGATACTCCATTGCACTTTGTTTTTATTTTGCACTATTTGCTTTACAAAATATATCCTGAAAATGTATGCACTTATAGAACTATTTTAATGATAAAGTATATTACCCAAACAGAAAAGTTCAGAAAACATATGTCCACTTTTTAAGAATATTTATAATTCAAACACCTGTGTAAACACCACACAGGTTAAGAAACAGAACATTGTACACCCTAGAAGTTCGCTCGGTGACTTTTACCAATCATAGCTCCCCCTGTCTCACCCTGAATCTTATGCAATTTACTTCCTTGCTTTTTATTATGGTTAATCATCTTAGTTTAGTTTTTATTCAAGTATAACAGTATACCAAAGTGCACAAAAACTATGGACAACTTGATGAGTTTTCACAAACATGCCTGAGTAAAGAAACAGATCATGGCTAGCACCCCAGGAGGCGCATCTGTGCCCCCTCCTAGTCACTTCTACCTCAGGATAGCGACTATTTTGATTTCTAAGGGCATGGTTTGGTTTTTCTCTTTATATAAATTGAAAAATAATACAGTATATGCTTCTTTTATTTAATTATGCTTGGTCAATTCTGTCATGCTTGGTCAATTCTTCATTCTGTTAACTAAACAAGAGTTCATTTTCTATGGCTGAATGGCATCCCACTATATGAATATGTCAAATTTTCAGAAATATACTTCACTGGTATTGTTGGAAACTTGAGTTGTATACATATAACTTATAAAAGAGGAGGGGAAATAACCTGAAGATCATAGCCCTGAGGGTGAGACATAAGCTTTCCGTGAGAGATACACATGTGGGGTTATGGACAGATGGACTTTGAGATGTTGAGGAAAGTTTTGAAGGATGAGAAGATATAATGAGCTTAAGAGGAAATAGGCTGGGGAGGGAGAGAGAGAGAGATTCCAGGCAGGAAGGATCTAGGAGCTGGTACCATTTTGGGAAGGCTGGGTCAGATGGCACTGGCACCGCATTAAAGGTGGAGGGGAGAATGAGGTTATAGGTAGGTTGGTGAGGCAAAGAACATGTCACAAAAATCCTAGGGTGCTGGATTCAGAAGATGAGACTTTATCTCTCAGGGGTCTGGGATGCTGCCACTGAAAATGTTTTCCTCTTTTCCTCCTTAGTTTCCTCCTTTAATTTTTAAACAGGGGCATTATATGGCCAATTTTTGCACTTTAGAAGGATTCTGCCAGCCGTGGGCAGGAAAGATGGATTGGAGGGTTAAGGGCAGGAAACAGGGAGACCTGTGAGGAAGTCACAGCAACATTCATGGAGTGATACATACTGGTGGTTATGACTGAAAGCCCTCGAGTCAGGCTTCCAAATTTTCTCCAACCCAGTTCTCTCTTATCTCCAGTCTCTCACATCCAACTTTCTACACAACATCCCCACATAGATGTCTAATAGGCACTCTCAAACTCAACAAAACCATAACTGAATTCCTGACCTTACCCCTAAAACCAGCTCCTCCCGCAATCTTTCTCTTATCATGTTGGCAATTTCATCCTTCTGGTTCCTCAGACCTCATTCTTAGAGTTTTTCTTCACTGCTCCCTCTCTTTCACATTCCACATCCTAAAGTCTACTAATCTATTCATTTGTACTTCCTGCTGCTGCTGCTGCTGCTGCTAGATTTCATATAAATGGAATCATACAATATGTATTCCTTTTTTTTTTTTTGTTTTGGTCTGGCTTCTTTCACTCAGCATAATTAGTTTCAGATTCCTCCTTGCGGTTGTGTGTGTGTTGATAGATCATTCCTTTTAGTGCTGAGTAGTATTCTATTGTATCTATATACCACAATTTCTTTATCCATTCACCTAGTGATGGATATTTGGTTTGTTTCCAGTTTTTGTCTATTATAAATAAAGCTGCTATGCATATTTGTGCACATATCTTTGTATGGACATATGACTGTGTGGATCACAATAAACTGTGGAAAATTCTGAAAGAGATGGGAGTAACAGACCATCTGACCTGCTTCTTGAGAAACCTATACGCAGGTCAGAAAGCAACAGTTAGAAGTGGACATGGAACAATAGACTGGTTCCAAATAGGAAAAGGAGTACATCAAGGCTGTATATTGTCACCCTGCTTATTTAACTTAGATGCAGAGTACATCATGAGAAACGCTGGACTGGAAGAAACACAGGCTGGAATCAATATTGCTGGGAGAAATATCAATAACCTCAGATATACAGATGACACCACCCTTATGGCAGAAAGTGAAGAGGGACTAAAAAGCCTCTTGATGAAAGTGAAAGAGGAGAGTGAAAAAATTGGCTTAAATCTCAACATTCAGAAAAAGAAGATCATGGCATCTGGTCCCATCACTTCATGGGAAATAGATGGGGAAACAGTGGAAACAGTGCCAGGCTCTATTTTGGGGGGCTCCAAAATCACTGCAGATGGTGACTGCAGCCAAGAAATTAAAAGACGCTTACTTCTTGGAAAAAAAGTTATGACCAACCTAGACAGCATATTGAAAAGGAGAGACATTACTCTGCCAACAAAGATTCATCTAGTCAAGGCTATGGTTTATCCAGTTGTCATGTATGAATGTAAAGGTTGGACTATAAAGAAAGCTAAGTGCCGAAGAATGATGCTTTTGAACTGTGGTGTTGGAGAAGACTCCTGAGAGTCCCTTGGACTGCAAAGAGATCCAACCAGTCTATCCTAAAGGAGATCAGTCCTGGGTGTTCATGGGAAGGACTGATGCTGAAGCTGAAACTCCAGTACGCTGGCCACCTCATGCAAAGAGCTGACTCATTTGAAAAGGCCCTGATGCTGGGAAAGATTGAGGGCAGGAGAAGAAGGGGATGACAGAGGATGAGATGGTTGGATGGCCTCACTGACTCATGGACATGAGTTTGAGAAAACTCTGGGAGTTGATGATGGACAGGGAAGACTGGCATGCTGCAGTCCATGGGGTCACAAAGAGTCGGACATGACTGAGCGACTGAACTGAACTGAACTGAAGGCCCATTGACTTTGCATTCCAGAATGTCTGGCTCTAGGTGAGTGATCACACCATCATGGTTATCTGAGTCATGAAGATCTTTTTTGTATAGTTCTTCTGTGTATTCTGCAGCCTCTTAATAACTTCTGCTTCTGTTAGGTCCATATCATTTCTGTCCTTTACTGTGCCCATCTTTGCATGAAATGTTCCCTTGGTATCTCTAATTTTCTTAACATTTTAAGAAATAGTGGTTAAAGGATGGGGAGAGAAGGAAGGAAGCCATCAATGATCAAATTTGTTGTTTCATTTTATCTTCATACACTTCTTGGTCTCTGATAGTCCCCAGTGATTATTAAACATTAAGAGAGTAAACAAACAGGATATATATTTGTATACAAATATTGTTACTTTGCTGTGTAGATTTAATCAAAGAAAAAATATGCTGAAATTGCTTAGTTTTTCTGTCCTTTCTTTGAAATACCAGTTTGGGCTTATAATTACGTACTTTAATCATTCAAAATAGGGTGTTTTTAAGCCTATCAGTATTTGAAGGGAAATAGAATTGTTTAATATTATTTCCACTGTGTTATACCTGAAATTAATGTAATATTATAACTCAACTATACTTCAATTAAAAAATAATATTACCATATCTATATATCACCTCTTACCTATACTAGTACCAGGGCTATAATCTTCAAAGAGCTGCCAGAATAACTATTATGTAGCAAAGAGCTTGATTTTGCTGCCAAACAAAATAGTTTGTTCTTTGGGTGAGAAGATATCATTAGCTTTTGCTGATACTTTGCTAGGTATGTATGGAGAAGTAAATAATAGTAACCTTGTAGAAAAGGAAAAATATCTTTTTCTTCTACCATCTAAGGTTCTCCAGTCAAGACCCTATAAATTAGGTTGGCAAAAGATAGAGAAAAACAAGCAAGTTTATCAATTGATGCATCCAAGTATGATTTACAAATTACAAAGGCACCCAGTGATGAGTAAATCAAAGGGCCAGTTAGAACTTGGGTTTGTAGTCTATCTCCAGCTGAACAAAGGAAAAAAGGTTTAAGCTTTTGGACAGGGAAAGCAAGCTAAGGGAAGGAACCTAGAAAAAGTATGGTAGCAAGGATTGTTTAATAAAGTTTTGTTCTACAAATTTAAATTAGTGCTTTCTCCATTGATAAGAGTTGCTAAGAGTCCTCTTCCTGGTATAGGAGAGGGAGATACCTTTACAAATCGAAATGTCCTTTATAAAAGGGAAACTCATGTTTTTGGGTGGTTTCCCACATCTGCCTTTGGCTGTGGTGGGAGGGGGGTTCAGGGTTGGGAACTCATGTACACCTGTGGTGGATTCATGTCAATGTATGGCAAAACCAATACAGTATTGTAAAGTAAAAAAATAAAATAAAAAACCAATAAAAAAAGAATTCATATGGCAAAGAGGCAGATTTGAAGGAAGCATATTCCACTACCCTTCAGTCTGTCTCACAAGCCAAGTTAATAGGGCTTCCATGTATTCTCAAACCATGCGAGACTGTGGATCCATGAAGCCATGGAATGAATACTGTGTGGGCAAATACTTCTGGACTAGGGGTATTTCAGGAATCCTCTCCTCTAAAATCCTGCGATTCTAAACTCCATGAACAGGGGACGTAAACAAAGACACTCCCATCTTACAGGATAACTTCTGAGAGTAATTCACTGCTAGAGTCTAAATGCATGGGACAGAAAGACATGATGTGTTTAACGAGGGTATTACCAGCTCTTATTTGTGGTTTGCCAAGACATAAACAAGTGCCTAGTTTACAAGTGATGTTTAGTATCTAGCAAAATGACTTGTTTTGGGTCAAAAAAATAGAAATAGAGTCAAGCAATAGCCGAACCAGTCATCCTGTTAGTCTCTAAAACTCCAACTTGCTGAAAGAACTGACAAGTTTTAGGTAGTAGGCAAAGCTGGTATCATGTAACCCTTGATGACATCGCCTACTTTTCTATATCCCAGACGAATGATCAAAGTGGAGGAGGGAGCTGAAAGCCTATTTCCAAAGCTCTCTCTTGAGAAGTTAGTTCTCTGTAAATCGGAAAATGTAAATTTTGTATTACCATTGTATTGGAGGAGTGGCCTTGGGATTTCTTGGTGGCTTACTTCTTTTTTATTTCATCTTTGGAGACTCGCAGCCCCAATATTTTCTTTCTTCCGGGCTTTATTTTTCTTTCCCTCATCTTTTGTACTAATTTTTATTCTCTGTATCCTGACACAGCCTCATGTTTTCCATAACCTCATCCAAGGTGGATTAAAGATTTCTCAGTGTCTTTATGATCAAGTGTTGTATGTGTGTGGCATCTGTGTTCATAAACATCGGATTTTTTCTCTTGGTGAATTTGAGCAAACAAGGTGGTCTTTAAAACTTTTTATTTCACAATCAAGTCTTGAATTTTTCAATTAATCTTGACAGACATAAATCCCATTCCTATCTTAATACTCAATGTGAAAGTATTATATTACTAATAATTTTACACCTGAACATTCCGTATTAGTATTGAATCACACAACTGAAGTATGAAATCCTGTTAAAGCTTATTTTCCCTTCATTTCACAAAAGGCAGCATTGACAGCATATTTTGTCAACATTGAACACTGTGGAGAAGGAGTTCTAAATTACATTTTTAATCCATGACACCACCTTGAATAACATGGTGTTCAGAATTCATCTAGATATTGTGAGGAAGTAGTAGAATGCTATGAACAGAGTATATTGATGAGTAACTAGTGGCTGAAGTTTCAGGTGACAGCTATAGAAAACCTTTTCTCCTGCTGTCCATAATATAGTGATTGAAACCCCCTCTTTCAAGTGCAGACCTCCCAGCCTCATTTTAGCAGTTTGTGAAATTTCCCTTGCATCATTGAAATACACTCTAAATGAGGTTTTCTTTGAAGACCACCCAGAAGTTACAGCTGGTGTAAAATGCCACTGATTGGTCCAATTTGCATTCATATGTAGTCCAGAGAGGAGCTAGCCCTATATGGCTTTGAATTTATTTAAAATTACCTTCTTTCCTTCAGGTCAGAATGACAAATAAGAGTTGAGATTCTTTGACTTTGATGAACTCTCCAAATCTGTCTGAAGTTAGGATGACCATATAATTAATCATTCAAGCTGGAACACTCCAAAATCAAAAAGGATGTTACTAATAATTATGCTCCATGTAAACTGAGTCTGTCAGAGAAGGGAACAAGACAAAATGGACACACCCATGAAAGAACTGCAATTCTAGAATCCCTTACCCACATGAGTTGTCAAGAATCTATTGGCCATCACCAAGTCATTGGTATTCCACTAATAACATAAACCGCCCAATCCTACTCTGGTTTACAGGTGCCGGTTAATTGCTACTAGTATGTGACTGCAACCTAAGTTAGGTCTTATCTTCCAAGTTATAATTTAGTTAAATAAATATGTCATATAAAAATCTTTTTCATACACCTTAATTTTCTATCTTTTTTGTAGCAGAGCATTTTTGCCCATACTTAAACTCTATAAGAGAAATATCAGTAACCTCAGATATGCAGATGAGACCACCCTTATGGCAGAAAGTGAAGAGGAACTAAAGAGGAGAGTGAAAAAGTTGGCTTAAAGCTCAACATTCAGAAAATGAAGATTATGGCATCTGGTCCCATGACTTCATGGGAAATAGATGGGGAAACAGTGGAAACAGTGACAGACTTTATTTTGGGGGGTTCCAAAATCACTGCAGATGGTGACCGCAGCCATGAAATTAAAAGACACTTACTCCTTGGAAGAAAAGGTATGACCAACCTAGATAGCATATTCAAAAGCAGAGACATTACTTTACCGACTAAAGTCAGTCTAGTCAAGGCTATGGTTGTTCCTGTGGTCATGTATGGATGTGAGAGTTGGACTGTGAAGAAGGCTGAGCGCCGAAGAATTGATGCTTTTGAACTGTGGTGTTGGAGAAGACTCTTGAGAGTCCCTTGGACTGCAAGGAGATCCAGTCAGTCCATTCTGAAGGAGATCAGCCCTGGGTGTACTTTGGAAGGAATGATGCTAAAGCTGAAGCTCCAGTACTTTGGCCACCTCATGCAGAGTTGACTCATTGGAAAAGACTCTGATGCTGGGAAGGATTCGGGGGCAGGAGGAGAAGGGGACGACCAAGGATGAGATGGCTGGATGGCATCACCGACTCGATGGGCATGAGTCTGAGTGAACTCTGGGAGTTGGTGATGGACAGGGAGGCCTGGCATGCTGCGATTCTTGGGGTCGCAAAGAGTCGGACACGACTGAGCTACTGAACTGAACTGAACTGAAACTCTATAAGATTAATTAAGATGAAAATGTTTCTCATTTATTTCCCCTTTCTACTTGTATATGGAGTTATAGCCAGGAAACACCATAGTTTTTTTCAGTCTCTTCTCTCTGTGTCCTTTGCATGCTTCTACACTGTATCATCAAACACTGCATCTATTTTTCTTTTAAAATAAAGGGAGAATTAAATCATTAAATGAATTAGTTTAAAATGTGACCAGAAAAATCCTTTTCCTTCTTTGATTTTGAGCTTTTCAAACCTCATCATCCAACATATATTTGCAGACTTCATTTCTACTATCTGGAATGAAATAACTGGACTTCAGTTTCACACTAACATAATGCAATTTTAACACAGAGGTAAAGCCTAATGTTGTTAGCATTTTTGTTCCTGTGACAATACACTGCTCTGTGAAAACCCCAAACATTGTGCTATGGAGATATGGTAGTCAATCAGATATTTACTGAGCAACCCACATGGGCAGCTGACTAGATGATACAGGGTATTGTGGTCTGACCAGGGTGAGTAGAACATCATGGGATAGGGTAGCTGGTACAAGATGTCAGGACATGGTAAAGAAAGATGAAGAAAACATCTGTGAGTGGGAGGGGCCAGGCTTCTCAAAGGGAGAACAGTTATAAGTAAGGGGAACCAATCTAATAATATTAATAGATAATGGGAGCCAGGTTCCTCAGTGTTAGCGAAAGAAGTTACAAGAAAAGTGAGAAATCTAGAATGAAGCCTGTAGTTTGAATTGGAATTAGAGGTATTGGTATAAACTGATATATACCTACATACCTAGATTTAAAAATAGAGATGAAACTGTGTTAATAAGCATATATATATATACATATAGAATATTTATTTATATTCATACATATATTCCCTAACTCTTGCCACTGAAGGGTACCAGGAATAAGCAGCAGTATCCCATATCAGATCTTGTTTTCTAAATGCCTTGGTCCAATAAAGGGAATAAGGACTCCTTGGAGAACTAATTCATGCTGACTACAATTAGAAAGGATCCCTCTAATGGTTAGAGGCTAACTTTTGAATCCTCATGGTGCTCTGCACTAATTTAGTGGAAATGAATGGTCTACTTTATGCCACAGGTATTTGCATACCCATACCCCCTTTAAGACAAGAACTGTGTCTGCTAGATGTTTCTGAATGCTTTGTAACTCAGTGTTTCTTGGACATGACAGGGTCTCAACAAATGATCGTAGAAGAAAGGAAGGAAGAAGGAAGGAAGGAAGGAAGGGAGGGAGGGAGGAAGAAAGGGTGAGTTTTCCAGATTTGTATTTTTTAATATGCATTTAATAAAATGTGTTCAACAAAGTCCTCATATATATGACATTAGAAATAAAGTATTAATGCCAAAAATATGGCACAGCCATTGCATGGGACAAGAGTTTCCAACAAGTTATCGCACTCTGCTCGTAGATCTTGAAAACTTACTTGGCTGACCTCCAGTCAGGTGCCATTCTTGGTGTCATTTACCAGCAGACAGAGATAACCCACAAGGACACCTTGTACACCATTCTGCTCAAGAATTTCCTACCTGCCTCCCTCCTTATTCCTCTGTGAAAAGATTTCAAATCTTCATGGAAATAAAAATTAGCACTTCACAAAATCTTTGAGAACTTCTGATAGATTAGGTCTTAGATACATCCATTCCACAGAAGCCTCTTGACATGAAAAAACAATTGAGATGAGTAGCACCAGGAATAATCATAAACGACAAAATTCTTCCCTCTGCTTTTATGCTGCTGCTGCCTAATTATGATTTTATTGAATACAATGTCCACCAGCATTCAGACAAAATTACGGAATGTCAGATATATTTTTTTCTTACAGAATACTTACTATATGCACATCCAGTACTTTCAAGAAATGTTTGTATTTCCAAGTAAAGTCTAATAAGATGATTTCTGTTGCTTACACTGCTATAAAAGCATATGTAGAAAATTTTGGACAAAAGTTTAATATTCCTCATTTAAGGATTAAGACAAAATAAAAGAAATTTAGGTAGACCTTATAATCCTACAGTTATATTTCTGACTTTATGCCATATTTGCAGAATAACATTTATCAAAGAGACATAGAATATTATAAACTCCTTATTTTACAAATGGAGAAACTGAGGGCAAGTTTTACCATCACAATAATCATTTAGTACCAAGTGTAAATGAACCCATTATTTTTTCCACTGCATGTCATACTTGGTTTCCTATTGATTTTGCATGTGTTATTTTCAAGATTTACATGTGAATCTTCCCATTTTGATGGTAGCTGCACCTCATAGACAAATAGCAAAGAGAAAAGCATCATAACCAAACAAAATTTTATTGATCTTGGATCCACAGCCACTTGAAAATCCTTTGTCAATATAAAAAAAAAATTCAGACTGGCTTGTGCTTAGTATACAGATTAGATTGTTTTATACACAAAATGCATTTATACAGATATGTATTAATCTGATTTGCCTATTTAACTTAAAACTATGTTTATAGCTCCAAGGTTGATATCATATTCGCTCAGGCTGGCAAAATAAAAATTATTTGAAGCTTTCAACTTTTAAATATTTTATGAAATGATCAATATACTTTTTGTGGTAAAATACAAAAGGCAATGACAACTTGACCTACCAGTAAACAATTTTATATTTTACTTTAATTACAACTCATAAATCTTTAATTATGAGTGTAAAGAAGACCCACAAAAATAATTACCAGCACTTTGCCTTTGATATTAATGTATCATATTGTCCTGCATAATTTAAAATCAATGTTAACAACTAAGTCATATTTTAGCAATGTAAAACATCTTGGAAAAGAGAGTCATCAACTATTATCTGGCTAAAATGCTGCTTCGTTAGGCATTTTGAGATGTAATTGATACTCATCTCTCTGCCTACACACCCTCTCATCTCTTTCTCCATGGAGTGCTTAATAAAATTGTGGAAACAGTCAATTTATGGAGAATTTCCTCTGTATCTACCAAACTATCAAAATTATTTTGCTTAATTAAGGCCACAGAAAAGTGAAAGAAGAGAGTGAAAAAGTTGGCTTAAAACTTAACATTCAAAAAACTAAGATCACAACATCCAGTCCTATCACTTCATGGCAAATAGGTAGGGAACAGTGGAAACAGTGACAGATTTTATTTTCTTGGACTCCAAAATCACTGCAGATGGTGACTGCAGCCATGAAATTTAAAAACACTTGCTCCTTGGAAGAAAAGCTATAACAAACCTAGACAGCATATTAAAAAGCAGAGACATTACTCTGCCGACAGTTTCCTCCCGCAAAGCTATGGTTTTTCCAGTAGTCAGTCACATATGGATGTGATGGAAGGGAAGGGAAGGGAAAGTCACTCAGTCGTGTCTGACTCTTTGCGACCCCATTGACTGTAGCCTACCAGGCTTCTCAGTCCATGGGATTTTCCAGGCAAGAGTACTGGAGTGGGTTGTCATTTCCTTCTCCGGGGGTTCTTCCTGACCCAGGGATCGAACCTGGGTCTCCCGCATTGTAGGCAGACGCTTTACCCACTGAGCCACCAGGGAAGCCCTATGGATGTGATAGTTGGACCATAAATAAAACTGAGCACTGAAGAATTGATGCTTTTGAACTGTGGTGTTGGAGAAGACTCTTGAGAGTCCCTTGGGCTGCAAGGAGATCAAACCAATCCATCCTAAAGAAAATCAGTCCTGAATATTCATTGGAAGAACTGATACTGAAGCTGAAGCTCCAAAACTTTGGCCACCAGATGCAAAGACTTGACTCACTGGAAAAGACCCTCATGCTGGGAAAGATTGAAGGCAAGGGGAGAAGGGGACAACAGAGGATGAGATGGTTGGATGGCATCACCAACTCGATAGACATGAGTCTAAGCAAGCTCCAGGAGTTGGTGATGGACAAGAAAGCCTGACGTGCTGCAGTCAATGGGGTCACAAAGAATCAGACATGACTGAGCGACTGAACTGAATTGAACTAACTGAAGGCCACAGAAACAATTCTTAAATCATGAGGTTGTTTTGAGGACTTCTCTTCAACTGTACAAAGTAGAATATTTATGTTTTATCTAATTAATAGAAAAAATCATACATGTACTTGGATGAATAATTCATGTTGTGGCCCACTGCAGATAATCTCTTGCTTCAGATCTCTGTTAGTGCTTCCTCAAAGGTGAATTTGGAGTTTTTTGCCTTTTATTTGTCTGTTTTTGTTTGCTTCTTATTACATGCCTAATTCTAAGTCCAGTGCCTAGCACAGTTCAGTTCAGTTCAATCACTCAGTCATGTACAACTCTTTGCTACCCCATGGACTGCAGTGCCAGGCCTCCCTGTCCATCGCCAATTCCCAGAGTTTACCCAAACTCATGTCCATTGAGTCGATGATGCCATTCAACCATCTCATCCTCTGCCATCCCCTTCTCCTCCTGCTTTCAATCTTTTCCAGCATCAGGGTCTTTTCAAATGAGTCAGCTCTTCACATCAAAGTAAGCATAAAGCAAATTTGGTAAAATAACATTAAATGTTTATCATAGCACTTATAATCCTCTTGCTATTAGAACATACATATCAATATTAAAGTATATACAAAGTAAACTCTTAGTACTGAATAGATGGATAAAATTGTGGATGATTAGATGGATTATATTTATCAGTCATCTAGAAAATATGTGAGCCATTTAACCTTTATCTGTGAATAATAATATGTTTTCACTGTAATTTTGATGTGAAGTCAATAATAACTTCTGCACCACCAACAAATATATTCAAGTCCCAGACTTCTCAATTCAAGCAATAGTAAAATTCCAGTGTAATAAATAATATATAGCATTAGACCTTGACTCTTTGACATATGGTCTTTAATATATATTTAGATGTTAGAATGACAGCATTCCCAATGGCTCTGGGAAAAGGTTCTAACAAAGGTACATTTTGAATGTTAATTTCACTCTATTAGTAACATATCAGATGACCCCAAGTGAATTTTTTTTTATTGCTGTTGGCTGGTACCATTTTGGAACACTTGTATAACACTGCGAGAAATAGACAAGTCCATCTTATTGATTTGTCATAACATTAAGCATAATAAATTAGAGTCAAAAAATAATTTTCGAAAATACTGTACCCCAGTTTGTCCTTCTGTTTAGGTCAACATTCAGAAAAATAAGATCATGGTATCTGGTCCCATCACTTCATGGCAAATAGATGGGGAAACAGTGGCTGACTTTATTTTGGGGGATTCCAAAATCACTGATGATGGTGACTGCAGCCATGAAATTAAAAGACGCTTACTCCTAGACAGCATATTAAAAAGCAGAAACATTACTTTGCCAACAAAGGTCCGTCTAGTCAAGGCCATGGTTTTTCCAGTAGTCAAGTATGGATGTGAGAGTTGGACTGTGAAGAAAGCTGAGTGCCAAAGGATTGATGCTTTTGAACTGTGGCGTTGGAGAAGACTCTTGAGAGTCCCTTGAACTGCAAGGAGATCCAACCAGTCCATCCTAAAGGAGATCAGTCCTGCATGTTCATTGGAAGGACTGATGTTGAAGCTGAAACTCCTAAACTTTGGCCACCTGATGTGAAGGGCTGACTCATTTGAAAAGACCCTGAGGCTGGGAAAGATTGAAGGCAGGAGGAGACGGGGCCGACAGAGGATGAGATGGTTGGATGGCATCACTGACTCAATGGACATGAGTTGAGTAAACTCCAGAATTTGGTGATGGACAGGGAGACCAGGCCCGTGGCCTGACAGTCCATGGTGTTGAAAAGAGTCAGACATGACTGAGTGAGTGACTGAACTGAACTGAACTTATATCATGGATGATGATAGCTGCTTGAATTCTCTGATTATCTTAGTCTTAACCTAAACCCCTCTCTTTTTTCAACAATTTTTATTTGAAGTTTTTAAAAATTATATTAATATTCATATAGCTTTAGTCAGTAGAATATAAGTATCATTTTGTATCTTCCCTGATGGCTCAGAGGTTAAAGCATCTGCCTCCAAAGCGGGAGACCCGGGTTCGATCCCTGGGTCAGGAAGATCCCCTGGAGAAGGAAATGGCAACCCACTCTAGTATTCTTGCCTGGAGAATCCCTTGAACGGAGAAGCCTAGTAGGTTACAGTCCACGGGGTCGCAAAGAGTCGGACACGACTGAGCGACTTCACCTTACCGTACCTTAATCTTTCTTTTGATTTTGTATGTTCCAGGCCTTCAGAGTTATGTTTGTCAACATCAGTGATTTTAGAGAGAATTGACAGATGTCGAGGATTCAGAAGACAAGTACTGAACATGTGCTGATCAAGACAAGCATCTTGATTTTTGTCTTGTAAGTTGGTTTTTAAAATATTACTTCCTAATAGCAGTTTTGTTGATTTGATTCTTTCCAGGAAGATATTTTAAAACTCCCATTCATTAAGAATTCTGACTAAAGTCTGTGTCTGATTATAGAAAACTCCAAACATGATTAAACCGTCACTATTTTAGTTCCATTTTACTAAAATGATTTTTAATAAATTAAAACAAGTATAAGTATTAGGCAGGGTCTATAAAGACTCCTAAATTCAAATAAAATTCATCCATATATATTTATCAGGCTATAACATAAAAAGCTATACTTCATGGGAAATAGATAGGGAAACAGTGGAAACAGCGTCAGACTTTATTTTGGGGGGCTCCAAAATCACTGCAGATGGTTATTGCAGCCATGAAATTAAAAGACACTTACTCCTTGGAAGAAAAGTTATGACCAACCTATATGGTATATTCAAAAGCAGAGACATACTTTGCCGACTAAGGTCCATCTAGTCAGGGCTATGGTTTTTCCTGTGGTCATGTATGGATGTGAGAGTTGGACTGTGAAGAAGGCTGAGCGCTGAAGAATTGATGCTTTTGAACTGTGGTGTTGGAGAAGATGCTTGAGGGTCCCTTGGACTGCAAGGAGATCCAACCAGTCCATTCTGAAGAAGATCAACCCTGGGATTTCTTTGGAAGGAATGATGCTAAAGCTGAAACTCCAGTACTTTGGCCACCTCATGGGAAGAGTTGACTCATTGGAAAAGACTCTGATGCTGGGAGGGATTGGGGGCAGGAGGAGAAGGGGATGACAGAGGATGAGATGGCTGGATGGCATCACCGACTTGATGGACGTGAGTCTGAGTGAACTCCAGGAGTTGGTGATGGACAGGGAGGCCTGGCGTGCTGCGATTCATGGGGTCACAAGGAGTTGGACACGACTGAGCGACTGAACTGAACTGAACTGATGGGGAAAAAAATCATTATTATTGTTCATAATAAACCAGCCAAACTTGTTTAGAGATTATATGCAGTAAAAAATATAATTCACCAAAGTTATATGGCATCTGGACCATGTCTAGCTAGAATTTTCAGTATTCAGGACTTGTGCAGTTTCTACCCATGTCAAAATGTGATACATTTGCTTTTTATGTTGTATAAAGAGAAATCCTTGGTTAATATTTGGAAGCAAAGTTCATGCACATCTTCCAATATCACTTGGTCCTCTCTGGATCTTGTTCTCCCTTCACCTCTGCCTGTCTCAGCTGGATCTGAAATTGTCTTGAAGTCAGTGACTTCTGCATACTAAAGAAGCAGAACTGAACCTTTGATCATCGGTATTCACTCTCAAAACAGGAAGAGATTAAAAGAGAAGAGGGGTCACACAACTCTCAGAGAGAAAAGATTTTTAAAATTCCAAAAATATGTTTAAAAATTTAAAATAAAACAGCCTGGTTCTGTTGACTAGGTTCATTGTTACCATTCTAATATCATTACTGAAAAAGTATTGAACCAAAAGCATTTTTAATGCCTTTTTATTGCTAATTCATGTTGAATCACCCAAAAGAAAAGCCTCAAAATGATCTCCTATCCTACGTGCCCAGGAAATACCTGGGTTGAAGAAAAATCAACCTCATCAATAAACATATGTTTCCATGTGCCAACATAAGGGTGGCAAACTATTAGATTCTCTCAAACCTGTACAAAAACAACAAAGCTAGCAACACACTGAGCCTCTTAGCAGTCTGTTTCCCACAGTGGAGTTCTTTTATTGACAAGAAGCTATGATTTGTGTTACCAAAAAATGTCAGCTCCTAATTTGGATGAAGCTGAGATGAATTATACATAGAAGCAGTGTGGTCTATGGTGAATGAGGAATCTCAACAAAATTGAACCGCTGACATGCTGAGTGCTTTGAATATATCAGTCATTATCCATCTGCCTCAATTTAAATGTTCAAACAGCAGGGATGTGCAGGGAACTAATTATTAATATATGCCCGTAAACTGTTTTGAACTTCTCTTAGAAAAAAACATCAAACAAAGAGAAAACGTTCCTATTTGTCTATGACATTATTTTGCTTTCGTTGGGGCCACAATGTGGTCCTCCTCCTCCACTCTTCCTGGCTGCCTGAGTCCCTGTTGCCTCACTGCTCCTGTCTGATTTATTTTCTAAATGGTCATTTCTGATGATTTTCTGGTCATCTCTTATAGGAAGTTTTGTATTATTCCCCATCCAGAGAACTAACAAGAGTGAGTTGGATGCGTGCGTGTTGCCAGAGGTGTGCACAGTGGTAGTCTGCATTGTTATTACACTTATTTCAAGTAGTAAGAAAGCTCCAGTTAAGGAGAGCACAGTTACTTTTCTTTTCAGAAACGTAGATTAGATGGGAAAGAACTGGGCTAGTTCCTTGACCCTAACTGCCATTAAAATTATATCCTGATAAATTTCTCCATATGTGAAATCTTAAACTCTAACAAAGAAATCTAAGCATAGGCTAGGGTGGGGGCCTATGCATAGAAAAAAGAAGTGACGCAGAGTAATATAAAACCATGAGACAGACAGTGATGGATAGTGTATCCAAGAATACATGTAGCCAAGTATTGCAGACATCTTAAGTTCGAAGTAAAGGAACCACTGAGCTAGAATAGCAGTTAGGTGAAATCCAAAATTCATAGAGCCAAAGGGAATTGAGGTCACCTGTCAAACGGAATGATACTGAGAGTCACGCCAGGAATTCTAGACTCACATGAACCCCGCTGTCTCACACACACATCATCCTGGTAACAGAACAGCAAATACAACTAAAGAGTAAATGTGGTCTGTCCTATAAAAAGGCATCATCTTCCCTGGGAAAGCAACTGAAATACAGACTTTGGGTAGTTTAAATCTACAGTAACCAAAAGGTCACTCTTACATGTATCATCAAGCAAAATAAATAGAATTTTATATGGTACAACTTTCATATGAAGAAATACAGCTAAGACCTGCGATAATATGACCCCACTACACATGAAATGTGAGCCTACACATGCATTCTGAACGTGTTTCCCTCAGTAGTCTTTGTGGGAACATTGTTTGGGGAAAGAGAAGCCATTAGAATTGACATTATTGAACAGATTCCAGTAACAAAATCTTTTAAAAAACTAAAGCATAAGCAGGGACTTAGTCTGAACCACAGAAGAAAAATAAGACAAACAAAATTTTCATAAACCAGAGTCTGCTAGTCTTGGACATTCTGCAAATGGAAAATTCTACATTGTGTTAAATTTTAAGTTGCTTATTTAAGGTTGATATTTTACATCTTGAATTTACACTGCCATCATTTCATAAACATCAAAGCAAATCTGTTTAAGCTTTTTTTCTCCCCTCATCCTCATACCAAAGCTGAAAGCTGAGTAGGAAAAACCAATCTAGCCGACTATAGGTAAACGAATTTGTTCTCGCCCATGTTTCAATATGAAATGTCAGAATTGTGGAGAGGGGTTGGGGGAGAATAGATCTAAAAATAATAGTGAACAACATGTATCTGTTGATCTGGTCAAGAAGACCAACAGCTAATCATTAAGGCTTCCCGCCTCCCGTAATTGAAGATATTGAAGTAGCCTGGCTTTGAGTACTCTCAACCATCGCAAAGACCCCTGGAATGCCACCGCTGTCTCCGTTCTGGCACACGCAGTATTGTTTCTTCTCCTTCCAGGCCCACACATCTCCTTTGCCTCCCTCAGTTATTTTTACAAGCCACCAGCCCTTCCAACAGCTTTCCCTGCTGTGTCTGGGGTGCAGTCCTTTAGAGATTTCCTACCTAATTTGTTTATACTTCACTGAGAATAAGCTAAAATCTCCTGGATCGGAGAAGAATTATCCTTGCATCATTATCATTATTGTTAAGGTAATACAAAGGAGACTCTAAGGCATGACCTCCGTGCGTAGCCATAAGGCTTACCCTGCACACCACACAACTTCATGGGGCGACGTTCACGCAGACTGTGATGTGAATGGCGCCTCCAGACGTAAAACGCAGCGGTCCTGCTCTATACGTCCGTACAAGTGTAGAGAGTTTAAAACTCTGATAAAACTAAGTCTCCCTTCTCAAACATCCTCTTGCTATTCTTCTCAATGAGGTGCATAAATCACTCTTGCATTTTATTTTACTTTATTTTTACTTTTCAGCCGTACCCCCATGACATGTGAGATCTAGGTTCCCTGATCAGGGATTGATTGAACCTGCACCCCCTGCATTGGAAGGCAGAGTCTTAACCACTGGACCACCAGGGAAGTCCTTCAATCACTCTTTATTTTCTTTTTTTTTTTTTTAATTTTTATTTTAACTTTAGTTTACTTTACATTACTGTATTGCTTTTGCCAAACATTAACATGAATTCACCACGAGTGTACAAGCGTTCCCAAACATGAATCCCTTCCCACCTCCCACCCCATACCATCTCTCTGGGTCCTCTCCTTGCACCAGTCCCAAGCAATTGAACAGAATACAATTTCCATATTCTTTCATGATATCAATAGCCTCAGATATGCAGATGACACCACCCTTAGGGCAGAAAACAAAGAGGAACTAAAGAGCCTCTTGATGAAAGTGAAAGAGGAGAGTGAAAAAGTTGGCTTAAAACTCATTCAGAAAACTAAGATCATGGCATCTGGTCCCATCACTTCATGGCAAATAGATGGAGAAACAATGGAAACGGTGACAGATTTTATTTTCTTGGGCTCCAAAATCACTACAGATGGTGACTGCAGCCATGAGAGTAAAATATGCTTGCTCCTTAGATGAAAAGCTATTACAAACCTAGACAGCATATTAAAAAGCAGAGACATTCCTCTGCCAACAAAGTTCCATTTTTTCAAAGCTATGGTTTTTCCAGTAGTCATGTATGGATGTGAGAGTTGGACTATAAAGAAAGCTGAGCACTGAAGAATTGATGCTTTTGAACTGGAGAAGACTCTTGAGAGTCCCTTGGTCTGCAAAGAGATCAAACCAGTCCATCCAAAAGGAAATTAGTCCTAAATATTCATTGGAAGGACTGATGTTGAACCTGAAACTCCAATACTTTGGCCACCTGATAACTGACTCATTGGAAAAGACCTTGATGCTGGGAAAGATTGAAGGCAGGAGGAAAAGGGGACGACAGAGGATGAGGTGGTTAGGTGGCATCACTGACTCAATGGACATGAGTTTGAGTAAACTCCAGGAGTTGGTGATGGACAGGGAGACCTGGTGTGCTGCAGTCCATGGGGTCGCAAAGAGTCAGACCCAACTAAGCAACTGAACTGAACTGAACTGAACTTTTAGCCACACATTCATGTCATCTCTAGACCTCACTTTGTTATTTATGCAGCAGATATGCCAGGAGCCCTTCATATGCCAGCTTTCCTCTTCTTTCTAGGTACACAGCTAGACTACATTTCCCAGCCTCCCTTGCAATTCAAGGTGGCCACGTGGATGAACTGTTGTCACTGGAGTGTGTGCAGAAGTGGCGTGTGCCTTGGAGGACTATCTCATGAAAACTCCCCAGTTCCATTCATCTATGTTCTTTCTTCTCCTGTCTGGCTAGAAAGGAGATGACCCTTGGGGAGATGATGACAGCCCTGCTTAATGAACACAAACCTGCGCGCCTTCTCAAAATGTGTTACTGTCTCGTTCTTTCCAAAGCTACCTATCACTGTCTGGGCCATTCTGCAACTGCCTTTATTGATACAGTTGAGGGGTTCTCCAAGCTGGATGGAGGCCCAGAAGAATCCCCAGGCTTCCCACATGACCCTCATGGGCTACTCCTGCTACATATTATGATCCTCTGCACTTTTGCATAATATACCATGCTATATTTTCAGGGACTGGCTCCCTGAGAGGTCCTGCTCAGCTGACCGTACAGACTGGAAGTGTGAGCCCTGTAGTGTGAAACTTCACTGTGAGAAAGAGGAAACAGAAAGACCAACCTTGGTGGATTAAGTGGCTCCTCACCTACAGAAGCCCTCTCTGCTGGGCCCCTGTTCTTCTAGCACATCTTAGGAAATGTCCACAGGGGGATTTTCTGCTTCTCTTCACCCCTTTTCCTTCTCCTGGACCCAGCTGCCTTATGCCTTTTCTCCTTACCCGTGGTATTCAACCTTCTTTACTCTTTTTTTTTTTTCCTGGTTTTAGACTCCCACCTTCTCCTATGGACTAATTTTACTCCAGAGTGAAGATATTCCAATCCATGTATGTTTCAGGGAGAGAGTTTCCATCATGGAGGCAAGTGTATTGTGACATATTATGTATGGTTATCTCTTTCCCTTTGTTTGAAGAGTCAATCTGGTTAGCAGTAAAATGATAGAGAATATGTTTATCTTACTCAGACTATTTGAAGTAAGAAGAATGTGATGACAACTCTGGGTCAATAGCTCTAAAAACATGACCTTTAAATGAACAAAAAATTCCACTGTTGTGAGAAGAGAATGAATTTAATCAAAAGAACAGGGATATAGAGAACTATGCTACACACCTGATTCTGCAAAAGAATCAAGACAGAACATTCTAAGAAAAAAGGCTGAACTTTGTAAAAAGGACCCCAAGAAGGTTTGAATCTTTATGTTACACCTTCTGCTTCTTTTCTAGGCCCTCTTTATGCCATGTTTTCTTTGGTTTTGAGCCAAGATTTAGCAACTACCTCTCCTTACTAACCATATCATTTTTGGCAAATAATTAAATCTTTTAGTTTTAACATTTCACCATAAAAATATGAACAGTATTTACTTCCATGGGTTTTAGGAGGATCAAAAAAGGTAATATACTTAAAGTATTTCAGCATATGATCTATCACATAAGTACTCAGTAATATGTTATGTCCCTCCCTTTCCTTGCTCTTCATTTCATCTTCCTTTAGATAACTGGAACTATGGGGCAAAAAAAAGAAAAGAAAAGAAACTATGAATCAATGCCAAGCATGATCAGGAAAGGTAGGTCATATCTGATCACAGTAAGGAAGTTAAACTACTCTTGCCACGTGTATGTGAGAGTCCTAAGGTAGGAGAAGTGCCTACTATGTGAGTAAATGGACTGCTTACAATATCACCTGCATTGGTAACTCTGGTACTTGTTAGGATATCAAATCCTGCCTTCGTGAGTTTACCCTCTTTCTCGGTCACAAAGGGAAGGATAGAATCTGATCAGGAAGTTTCTCTCTTCCTTTAAATCATTGTATATTTCTGTACTTATCTTTCAAGACAAAGCAGACTGCATTAAGAGAAGTCAGACAAGAAGAAAATAAATTGTACTGCAAAATGTTTTCTCTCTATTGACAACTGAGTGGGAATTGAAATAAAGCAGGGGGTAGACAATTTAGTCAAATGATGAGCATGATTAATGTTCTAAGCTATTATTAACCAAGTCAAAGCATGTATTTTACTATTTGCTAACAGCCCCTAGGGCTTTTGGTCCAGTTGGTTTTAACAAGCTCCAACCAGAATCCTTAAAATCACTCAAAAAGCTACTTCCTAGACTAGAAACAAAAGAGCTACGTAAATAATAAGGTAAAGGAGTTTATGATTTGTATATTTCATATCAATTTCTGTCTCTGATTAAGCTCAATCATCATAGACATGTCATATAGTCTCTCTACATTTATTTCTATCTCCATCTATAAAATGGGATCATCAAAGGAGCCTCCAAAGGTTCTGCACTATGTGATCCTGTCTCTCACCAGGCCAAAAGTCCTAAATCAATTAGTATCTAACCTGTTTATGTAATTAATGCCCTTCATTTTCTCTCACACTCTGGTATCTAATAATCCAAATAGTGGTAAACAAGCAAATATATATATATGCTTTTTCAATCCAGGTATTGTGTTCACTTTAATTAATATCAGTAAACACTTAATGCTTCCATTTCTTACCATGAGCAGACAAGAATATCAGATGCTACATTTAGTTTGTTTAGGTCAAGCACGGTGCCAGAGAGGCCACATTTGTAAAATCAAGCTCCTGTATCATTCAGTTAATACAGATCTATTATCTAGTCACACAGTGCTTTCTTAATCCTAGAACCACACAATTAAACACATACACTCCTTGGAGAAAAAGAAGAACAAGCAAGAGATTATAGGTCCATTAGACAAAACCCCCAGGGTGAGCTACTGGCCTCCAAGGGAAAGACACAAGCCACCTATCCACTCTCTTTTCCACCTGATAGAGAAATTCTGACCCTAAGTTAGGTGTCTACAATTCTGAGCTTTTTAAAACTTTAGTCAAATTAAAAGCAGTCCATATGGCAGGATTTAGGAGTTTCACTTCTAGCCCTTAAAAAACAATTACTATTCAATTATCTTGTGCTCAGCAGTCTTACTTATTATTCTTATGCTGACACCTTCTATGAATAGAAGGTAACCCCCCTTCCTTCCAGCTTACCCTGATGAATACCTCATATAACTATGGTTTCCTTAAAAAAAATCAAAGATTCCCTATTGCTGTAAATAACTTTTATATTGAGTGAACCTTGGCTGCTCAAGAATAATAAAAGGGAAGGAAAGACAGAAACACCAGAACAGTTGACAGATTATAGTTGCCAAAGTTTAAAAAATATGATTCTTTCTCAGAAGTAAGGTACCTAATACTATATTTTTTTATCTCTAATGTGTTTAAATTGCTTTTTATGAGAATGTTATGATTTGATCCCATCAATGTAGTCTGAATTGTTGAGTTTGAAGCTAAGAGTGTGAAGGGAGAATCTTTAGTAACTGCAAATTCTTATATACTCTGTTAGTAATTACTGTAGTTTCATAAATGCTTTTATGTACTCAAATTTCAAAAGCAATTGGGACTTTGGGGAATGCAGAGTAAAACTGATTTTAATGTGTCAAATTACTCTAAATTTTTCTACAATTTTTTGTGCAGTTAGAAAAAAACACATAAGGCAATAAACTTATGAGCTTTAACTTTTTAGGAACTTATTTCATCAATTTTCTGGGGTAGATGCACGTTTTACACAAAAGCACAGCCTCTACAAGAGTTGCTAGACAAGTCATATTTTCTCTATGTAGAGGAATGAAAATATATAATAATTAAAGCTCATGTTCTATTTTTTTTCTTTTTACTTGGAACATTAAAAGTAGAATTGAAGATTCTACTTGTGGCTGCCAAGTCCTAAGCATGTGCTGACACCTATCAAAATAAATATGCAGTCAATCATTATTATTTATAGAGTCTGTGTTTGTGAATTTACCTACTTGCTAAAAGTTATTCATAACCCCTAAATCAATACCCGCTGAGCTCTTGAGGGCTGTTCACAGACACCTGCAGAGAAGCAAAAAAACTGAGTCATCCAATGGCCACATCCCAGCTGAGGCTGGACAAGGCAACATTCTGCCTTCCTGTTTCAGTACTATAAACAAGTGTCCATTTTGTGGTCTATGCAGTGCCACATTTTTCAAATTTTTGTGCTTTTTCTTGGTCATTTCACTATGTGAAATATCCTTGAGCAAAATAATAAAGCTCTGTCTAGTGTTGCTGAGCACAAAAAGGCTTAATATCTCTTAAATAGAAAATGCATATATTAGATAAGCGTCTTTCAAGCCAAGTTATAGCACTGGTGGCCATGAGTTCAATGTTAATGAGTCAATAATGCATATTAAATAAGGTGTCTTTAAACAGAAACTCCCATAAAAGATTATGTGTCAGTCAGTCGTGACACAGGTCAGTGTTGTAACCAGAGTCTCATAGGGACATAACCTTGTTTTCCCCTAGTTCAATATCCATATTAACTCAGGGTTTGTAGCAACCTTAGAGAACAGTCGTGGCTGTTATTGTTGTTTAGTCACTAAGTCAAGTCAGGCTTTTTGTGACCTCACAAACTGTAGCTCACCAGGCTCCTCTGTCCATGGGATTTCCCAGACAAGAATACTGGAGTGGGTAGCCATTTCCTTCTCCAGGGGATCTTGCCGACCCGGGGATTGAACCTATATCTCCTGCATTACAGGCAGATTCTTTACCACTGAGACAATGTGGAAACCACTGCAAAAAAAAACAGAATCTTCTGTAAATACTTGTGGTCAGAATTTGTCTACAGATGATCAGGTGATGAGAATACCATCAAGGTGCACTTCATGTGGTTGTATAGCTGCCTTCAGCTGGTCTTTTACTACCTCTTACTCAGTCTAGAGCTTTGATCACCTTCCCTTCCATCCCTACCTCCTTTCTATAACGTTTTAACTTGAGATCTCCTAGTTAATATAACAGGCTCAAATCCCTATAGACATCTGAAATCCCTCTTGGGATTGATACAAATACTCAAGGATTATATGGTTTCTTCTCATCTCTGATTCATTCTACTGGTTCTGATGATGTCATTCAGTCTATGGACTGCCTCACTCTAAAGTTTAAATACATATAAATTTCATGTATATGTAATGAGTGTTATCACCTGAAGTGTGGGGCCTCTGGAAACAGGGCAAAAATCATAATTCAGGTAAACAACCCACATTAGAGTGAACATTGTGCATTTTTTATTCTAACGATACCTTACAGCCACACTATCACGGAAAACTTCCGCTCCCTTCTGACAAGTCAGCTCCCTGCATCTGTGACTATGCTTCTGTTGTGTTAGCTTTGTTTCTTTGGTTTTGTTTTTTAGATTCCATATATAAATAAAATTATGTAGTATTTGTCTTTGTCTGACATTTCATTTCGTATAATACCCTTTAGGCCCACCTATATTGTTACAAATGGCAAAGTTTCGTCCTTTTTTATGGCTGAGTAATATTCTATTGTGGGTGGACTGGACTTAGGTTGCTTCCATATCTTGGCTGTAAAATGTGCTGTGATGAACATGTGTGTATATTAGTTGCCATTTGTGTCTGACTCTTTGCAACCCCATGGACTATAGCCCACTAGGCTCCCCTGTCCATGGAATTCTTCAGGCAAGAATACTGGAGTGGATTGCTATTCCTTTCTCCAGGGGATCTTCCCAACCTAGGGGTCAAACCCGGGTCTACTGCATTGCGGGCAGCCTCTTTACCTTTATAGGAGTACATATATATTTTTTAAAATTGGTGTTCTTGTTTTCTTCAGAAACATACGCAGAAGTGGACTTGCTGGAAAGTATAGTGATATACATTATATAGGTAAAGATATATAGCTATCCATCTGTGTTTCAAAGCCAGTGTTTCCTTAGTGGTTTTTCTTTCTGGATGATCTGCCCATTGATGTGAGGGGTATAAGTCTCCTAGTATTATTGTGTTACCATCAATTTCTCCCTTTATGTTTGTTCGTATATGCTTTAAGTATTTAGGTGCTCCTATGTTGGGTGTACATATATTCACACTTGTTGTATCTTCTTGTTCTACTGATTCCTTTACCATTATGTAATGCTCTTCTCTGTCTCTTGTTAGAGTCTTTATCTTAAAGTCTATTTTGTCTGATAGAGGTACTCTACCCCAGCTTTCTTTGAGTTTCTATTTGCATTTTTTCCATCCCCTCACTTTTAATCTATGCACTATGCCCTTATTTATCTACCTTTAATAAGATCTGAAGTGAGCCTCAGAAACAGCACATAGATGGGCCTTGTTTTTTATCCACTCAGCCACTCTGTCTTTTGATTGCATTATTTATTCTGTTTACATTTAAAGCAGTTACTGATTGATATATGTGCTGTGTGCTCAATCGCTCAGTTGTATCCAATTCTTTGTGACCCCACGAACTGTAGCCAGCCAGGCTCTTCTGTCTCTGGAATTTTCCAGGAAAGAATATTGGAATGAGTTGCCATTTCCTACCCCAGGGGATCTCACTGACATAGGGATTGAGCTCTCATCTCTGTCTTCTGCATTGGTAGGTGGATTCTTTACCACTATGCCACATGGGAAGTCCTGATTGGTACATACTTATCATCATTTTGCTGATTGTTTTCTGGCTGTTTTTGTAATTTTCTTTTTTTTTTTTTTCCTTTCTTTTTTCTCTCTTTCCTTGTGATTTGATGACTATATTTAGTGTTATGTTTAGATTCTTTTTTCTTTTGTTTGTATATCTATTATAGATTTTTGGCTTGTGATTTCCCAAGGAGTTGTATTTCCCTTGTTGCTTCTCAGATTCCTTCTTTATCTTTAATTTTTCTCATTTTAATTACAATGTGTCTTAGTATGGCTCTGTTTAGTTCATCTTGTATAGGACTCTCTGTTCTTCCTGGACCTGGATAATTGTTTCCTTTCCCCAGTGAGAGAAGTTTTCGGCTACTCAGTTTAGTTCAGTCACTCAGTTATGTCCAACTCTTTGAGACCCCATAGACTGCAGCACGCCAGGCTTCCCTGTCCATTACCAACTCTCAGGGCTTACTCAAACTCATGTCCATTGAGTCGGTGATGCCATCCAACCAACTCAACCTCTGTCATCCCCTTCTCCTCCCACCTTTAATCTTTCCCAGAATCAGGGTCTTTTCAAATGAGTCAGATTTTTGCATCAGGTTACCAAAGTATTGGAGCTTCAACTTCAACATCAGTCCTTCCAATGAATATGCAGGACTGATTTCCTTTAGGATGCACTGGTTGGATCTCCTTGCAGTCCAAGGGACTCTCAAGAGTCTTCTCCAACACCACAGTTCAAAAGCATCAATTCTTCGGCACTTATCTTTCTTTAGAGTCCAACCATACATGACTACTGGAAAACCATGGCCTTGACTAGACAGAGCTTTGTCAGCAAAGTAATGTCTCTGCTTATATGTTTTCTAGGTTGGTCTTAGCTTTTCTTCCAAGGAGCAAGTGTATTTTAATTTCATGCCTGCAGTCACCATCAGCAGTGATTTTGGAGTCTGAGAAAACACAGTCTGTCACTGTTTCCATTGTTTCCCCAAGTATTTGCCATGAAGTGATGGGACCAAATGCCATGATCTTAGTTTTCTGAATATTAAGCTTTAAGACAACTTTTCCCTCTCCTGTTTCACTTTCATCAAGAGGCTCTTTAGTTTTTATTCACTTTCTGCCATAAGGGAGGTATTATCTGCATATCTGAGGTTATTGGTATTTCTCCCGATAATCTTGATTCCAGCTTGTGTTTCATTCAGCCTGGTGTTTTGCATGATGTACTCTGCACAGGAGTTAAATAAGCAGGGTGACAATATGCAGCCTTGATGTACACCTTTCCTGATTTGGAACCAGTCTGTTGTTTCATGTCCAGTTCTAACTGTTGCTTTTTGACCTGCATATAGATTTCTTAGGAGGTAGGTCAGGTGGTCTGGTATTCCCATCTCTTGAAGAATTTCCCACAGTTTGTTGTGGTCAACACAGTCAAAGACTTTGGTATAGTCAATAAAGCAAAAGTAGACTTTTTTTTTGGAACTCTCTTGCTTTTTCACAGATGTTGGCAATTTGATCTCTGGCTCCTCTGCCTTTTCTAAAACCAGATTGAACATCTGGAAGTTCGCAGTTCACATACTGTTGAAGTCTGGCTTGGAGAATTTTGAGCATTACTTTACTAGTGTGTGAGATGAGTGCAATTGTGCTGTAGTTTGAAATTCTTTGGCATTTCCTTCCTTTGGGATCGGAATGAAAACTGACCTTTCCCAGTCCTGTGGCCACTGCTGAGTTTTTCAAACTTGCTGGCATAATGAGTGCAGGACTTTAACAGCATTATCTTTTAGGATTTGAAATAGCTCAACTGGAATTCCATCACCTCCACTAGCATTGTTCATAGTGATGCTTCCTAAGGGCACTTGACTTCACATTCCAAACTGTTTGGCTCTAGGTGAGTGATCACACCATCATGGTTATCTGAGTTATGAAGATCTTTTTTTTACAGTTCTGTGTATTATTGCTACCTCTTCTTAATACCTTCTGCTTCTGTTAGGTCCATACCATTTCTGTCCTTTATTGAGCCCATCTTTGCATGAAATGTTCCCTTGGTATCTCCAATTTTCTTGAAAAGATCTCTAGTCTTTCCCATTCTATTGTTTGCCTCTATTTCTTTGCATTGATCACTAAGGAAGGCTTCCTCATCTCTCCTTGTTATTCTTTGGAGCTCTGCATTCAGATGGGTATATCTTTCCTTTCCTCCTTTGCCTTTAGCTTCTATTCTTTTCTCAGCTATTTGTAAGGTCTCCTTAGACAATCATTTTGCCTTTTTGTGTCTCTTTTTCTTAGGGATGGTCTTGATCTTTGCCTTCTGTACAGTGCTATGAACCTCAGTCCATAGTTCTTCAGGCACTCTGTCTATCAGATCTAATCCCTTGAATTTATTTGTCACTTCCACTGTGTAATCATAAGGGATTTGATTTAAGTCATACCTGAATAGTCTAGTAGTTTTCCCTACTTTCTTCAATTCAAGTCTGAATTTTGCAGTAAAGCCTTCATAACCTGAGCCCACACCTCTGTTATGTCAGGCCAGCTACTGTGGGTGCACTCGTATGCATTTCTAGCCCCAGTCCAGCTGGTGGCCAGTCCTGCATTGTATGGAGGCTGCCAGGCCTCTGGTGGGTGAGTCTAGGTCCTGGCACAGCTGGCACTGGGACCTAGAGTGTCCCCTGCTGGTGGGGAGCAAGTCCCAGGGCAGCCACTACTACAGAGCCAGGGCCAGGGGAAGGGGCCTCAGGACTGCTGCTGAGTGGCTGGTACATAGACAAGCCTCCAGTGCTCATGGACTAGAAGGATGGTGCCAAAATGGGGCTCACCAGCAGCAGCGTCTTCATGGTAGAATGAGCACCCCAAAGTGATTCCACCTGGGTCTATGTCCCTAGAGGACTCCCTGTTACCTCTTGCCTTTTGGGGGGCTTCCCTGGTGGCTCAGCAGTAAAGAATCTACCTGCCAATGCAGGAGATGCTGGTTCAATCCCTGGGTCTGGAAGACCTCCTGAAGGAGGAAATGGCAACCCACACCAGTATTCTTGCTTAGAAAATCCCATGGGCAGAGGAAGCTAGTGGACTGCAGCCCATGGGGGTCACAAAGAGTTGGATGTGACTTAGCCACTAAACAACAACACACCCAAGATCAGCAGGTGGATTCGATCTAATCTGAAATGACTACTCTGCCCTAGGTCTTGGAATATGTGAGATTCTGCATGTGCCCCTTAAAGAGCAGGGCACATGCTCTCTGTTTCCTATAACTGTTCAGCTCTCCTGTATGCAAGCACCACTGGACATTCTCGGGTTCCTCTTCCTGAGGCAGAAGCACCAGGCCTAGGGAGCCCAATGGACCCCTCACTCCTAGGGGAGGACCTCTACCATGGTGATTAACCTCCTGTTTGTGGATTGCCTTCCTGGATCTTCCCTCGTGGCTCAGATGGTAAAGAATCTGCCTTCCATACAGGAGACCTGCGTTCAATCCTGGATCTAGAAGATCCCCTGGAGAAGGGAATGGCTGCCCACTCCAATACTCTTGCCTGGAGAATTCTATGAACAGAGGAGCCTGGTGGGCTACAGTCTGTGGGGTCACAAAAGGGTCAGACATGACTGAGCGACTAACACTACCTGGGCCATATTGTGCCCCTCCTACCCATCTCATTATGGTTCCTTCTTTATACCTTTTGTTGTAGAAAATCCTTTCTGTTCACCTTCAGGTCAGTCTCATCAACAGTCACTCTGTAAATAATTATTTTGGTATGCCCATGTAAAGAATTGACCACAGGATCTTCCTACTGCATCTTGGCCATATCCTATCATCTTAACCCCCAAGTTATAATGTTTCCTTTTCAAAAATACCATTCCTTCCTGCCTTTGATATCCCACCTCACATGTAAATACTCAATAACTCCATCTTCCTGACCTTAATTCTAAAAATCAGGAGTCCTGCTTCACTCAAATATAATTGCATCTACCTGCTTCAGGAGAAAGTGGAAAGGAAAATTAAATGTATTTTTTTGGTAAACACAAAGTGGAGAAGCAAAAGAAGATATAGAAGCATTGCTGTATATAGCAGACAAGATAGAAATGCTTGTCTTGACTTCAGAGTCAAACGTTGCAATGAAGTCATGCTTTATAAACTGTCTACTCCAAACCATAGCAATAATAGGTGAACTATTAAGATAGACCCAAAAAGACATACTCAGATTTGTAGAAAAGATAATATCCAGGCTACTCAAAGGGTAGATGGGTGTTTCCACCCAGGTCAAAAGAGAGGAACAGCCATTGGGAATTTGATTCTTGTGGAGGAAGAGGAAAGTACTTTGTGCAAGAGGGGGATAGTTGTGTCACTACTTGAAATCAGGTCCTGGCGTGAGTTCTCTCACATGTGAAAGGAACGTGGCAGATCTGTTGGCAGGGGCTGTCGCTTATCAGTAGCTGTGAGCTCAAGGAAAAGCAGAACCTTGCTACTAGACGCTCAGCTAAAGTTCTTACTAGGTCTTCCATATTCCCATATATTATTGAAGTATGATTATAAATCCTGGTTTTCGACTGAGGGCCAGAAAGCTAAGTGGAGTCCTCCATAAAACAGGGAGCTCCCGAGCAGTCCAGCTGTTAGGCCTCAGAGCTTTCACTGCCATGGCGTGGGTTCAATCCCTGGTCAGGGAACTAAGATCCCACAAGCCTTTTGGTGTGGCCAAAACACAAACAAAAGCATAACGTAGCAAAAGGAGAGGGGATAGAGAAAGCAAAAACAAATGCACTCAAAATAAGCCTCCAAATTCTAAAACAAATTTTAAAAAAAAAAAATGAGGAAAAGAAGCAATGGAGAACATAAATTATACTTGAAGCGGAACTTATTTCATACAACATAAAAATGAGTTTGAAATAGCATTGGGAGAATTTCAAAGAGAAATAAGGGTGCAGCATCCACACAGAATAACAAGACACCACGACACCAAATGAGGCACAAAGGATTTAAGGTTAAGTTCATATTAAGAGGAGTTAATCAGGGCTCCCCTCGCGATGTGGGCGTATACTCTCTTACCACATCTGACTTCCCTGCATATAACAACCGTAAACTGTCAACAAAATACCAAAAGCAGCAACCTGAAGGCATCAGAGGGTAAACCACAGCAAGGGTTGAGGTTCTCATTTTTTTACAGCTTTTGGCCTAAGGGCAACTGGAAGCTAACATTGCACAAGGCGGCTAAAACTTCAGTAGAAAAGCCACAGTCTTTCTTGCCTCAAGAATCAGAGGACAGAGTTCAGAGTAACCACAAACACTGGAAAGTGGGAAAGAGGGGAATTCTAGAACAAAAAAGGAAAACAGAGAAGGAAAGTCCCAAATTCTGTGTTTAGACTCTGCACAAATCTCTGGTTAATCCCTGAACCATGCATGTGTTGGACAGACTCCACTAAAGAAAACAGAACCCGGTCTAAGATTTGAACAGTTTCCCAGGAGTCAGAGTTTGCAATTTGAGTGCAAGAAAATACAGAAATCAACACTCTTTGGAGGAATATAACAGACTTTACACAATATAACATTTCACAATATCTAGGATAAAGTCCAAAATTACTCAGTGGAAAATATGATCCATTTTCAAGAGAAAAATTGAATAAACAGAGACAAATCCTTGATGATCATAAATTGAAAAGAGCAGACAAAGTTTTTTAAAGCAGCTATTATAACTATGCTCAAATACATAAAGGAAAATATGTACACAATAAACAAATTTAAAAGATGGAAATTCCAGAACTGAAAAACTTATGTTTTTGTCAGAAATTTTTAAAAATGTATATTTAGATAGTTTACTAGAATGAAGGTGACAGTAGCTAGCCAATGAACTTGAAGTTTGTTCAATAGAAATAATTCAATCTGAAGAACAGAAAAATCTTTAAAAAAATTTGTTAAGAGATTAGAACTTTAGGGACCTGTTGGACAATACGAAAAGGCACATATATGCTTATGTGTAAGTAGAATCAGCATTATTCATACTCATGAATTTGTATGCATCTAGTAGCATGAACTTAAAAAGCAAATTCAGTTCTTCTCATCATGTGGCCAAAGTAAAGGAGCTTCATCTTCAGCATCAGTCCTTCCAATGAATATGCAGGGCTGATGTTCTTTAGGACTGACTGGTTTGATCTCCTTGCAATCCAAGGGACTCTCAAGAGTCTTCTCCAACACCACAGTTCAAAAGCATCAATTCTATAGCACTCAGCTTTTTTTTTATGGTCCAACTCTCATCCACACATTACTGGAAAAACCATACCCTTGACTAGATGAAACTTTGTTGGCAAAGTAATATCTCCGCTTTTTAATATACTGTCTAGGTTTGCCATAGCTTTTCTTCCAAGGAGCAAGCATCTTTTAATTTGAAGCCTGCAATCACCATCTGCAGTAACTTTGGAGCCCAAGAAAATAAAGTCTCTCACTGTTTCAATTGTTTCCCCGTCTATTTGCCATAAAGTGATGGGACCAGATGCCATAATCTTCATTTCTTGAAAGTTAAGTTTTAAACCAGCTTTTTCACTCTCCTCTTTCTCTTTTATCAAGAGGCGCTTTTATTCCTCTTTGCTTTCTGCCATAAGGGTGGTGTCATCTACATATTTGAGGTTTCTCTGGGAAATCTTGATTCCAGTTTGTGCTTCATCTGGCATTTCACATGATGTACTCTGCACAAAAGTTAAATAAGCAGGATGACAATATACAGCCTTGATATACCCCTTTTCCAATTTAGAACCAGTCTATTGTTTCATGTCCAGTTCTAACTGTTGCTTCTTGATCTGCATACAGATTTCTCAGGAGGCAAGTCAGGTGGTCTGGTATTCCCAACTCCTTAAGAATTTCCCACAGTTTGTTGTGATCCACACAGTCAAAGGCTTTGGCATAGTCAATAAAGCAAAAATAGATGTTTTCCTGGAACTCTCTTGCTTTCTTGATGATCCAGCAGATGTTGGCAGTTTGATCTCTGGCTCCTCTGCCTTTTCTAAAACCAGCTTGAACATCTGAAAGTCCACGGTTCATATACTGTTGAAGCCTGGCTTGGAGAATTTTGAGCATTACTTTACTGACATGTGAGATGGGTGCAATTGTGCGGTAGTTTGCGCATTCTTTGGCATTGCCTTTCTTTGGGATTGGAATGAAAACTGACCTTTTCCAGTCCTGTGGCCACTGCTGAGTTTTCCAAATTTGCTGGCATATTGAGAGCAGCACTTTCACAGCATTATCTTTTAGGATTTAAAATAGTTCAACTGGAATTCCATCATCTCCACTAGTTTTGTTCATAGTGATTTTTGCACAGTTCTTCTGTGTATTCTTGCCACCTCTTCTTAATATCTTCTGCTTCTGTTAGGTCCACACCATTCCTGTCCTTTATCGGGCCCATTTTTTGCATGAAATGTTCCCTCGGTATATCCAATTTTCTTGAAGAGATCTCTAGTCTTTCCCATTCTACTGTTTGCCTCTATTTCTTTGCATTGATCATCTCTCCTTGCTATTTGGAACCCTGCATTCAGATGGCTATATCTTTCCTTTTCTCCTTTGCCTTTGCTTCTATAGGTGTCTACTTGCTTCTCTTTTCTCAGCTATTTGGAAGGTCTCCTCAAACAGCCATTTTGCATTTCTTTTTCTTGGGGATGGTTTTGATCACTGCCTCCTATACAATGTTAGAAACCTCTGTCCATAGTTCTTCAGGCACTCTGTCTATCAAATCCAATCCCTTGAATCTACTTGTCACTTCCACTGTATAATCATAAGGGATTTGATTTAGGTCAGACCCGAATGGTCTTGTGGTTTTCCCTACTTTCTTCAATTTAAGTCTGAATTTAGCAATGAGTTCATGATCTGAGCCCCAGTTAACTATGTCAATAAAATACCAGAAAATACATGTTAGCAGTTGAGAGATTAGATGTTTTCTTCTGTACGATCTTCCTGAAAATAGGATCTGTGTCTTGCATGCATTTAATGGATCTGAGATGAAAAAAGACCACTAGAAAAGCCGACAGGTGTGGAGAACAATGACAGTGAATGCTTTTTCCCACCCAGGACCCACTCGTGTTTCTCTTGGCACAGAGCCCTGATGCTAATTCTCCCTCCTCTCAATGTGTAGCTGCCCCGGGCAGCTTGGGGGTGGTGTGAGACACAGACCTAAACCAGCCAGCATGGCACAGTACCCTGGACCAGGCTGACTGACCAGGGGCGGGACTCTGATCCAACGAGAGACAAAGAGACACGTCTTGCAATTCGAGTACAAAGATTTGCAAGCTTTTTTGCATGGCATTTGAAGACCACACCACAAAAGGTTAATAACTACTGCTGATCATGAGGGAGGACCCTCCTGAGGTCAAAGTTGACCAGGACAATGTAGAGATGAGAGACAGAAAGAGAAATCCCAGTCCCAGTTGGCCTTGATTGAGTGCCTATATCCAGCTGGACCATATGTCTGCCAGTCAGTTGCTACTTTGAAACCCAGGCTTCATCAAAGCAAATGGACCTCTTTCTCTTTTCTTCAGCCTTCTTCTGATCCTCACAACCATACTTTTTGTTTTCTGTGAGCCCATTTGTTCTGCCCCTCCCCAAATGTTCCTGTGTTTCAGAATGGTCTTATGTGTGTGTAGGACTGTTTGCCTTCCAAAATATGAATTCACCCAGGAAAAGGATTATAATCTTATTCTTTTCACAGATCCTACACAATTTAACCTCTGGAACATATTAGGCACTCAAACTAATTGTCAAGATCATGTGTGTGGCATTGTGGAAAGACTTGTAAAGCAAGCACAACTAGATTTAAACTAGATATTGTCTACAGTATAGAGCATCTTAGGGCTTCCCTGGGGATCAGACAGTAAAGAATCTGCCTGAAGTGCAGGAGACTTCAGCTGGATCCCTGGGTCGGGAAGATCCCTGGAGGAGGGCATAGCAACCCACTCCAGTATTCTTGCCTGGAGAATCCATGAAGAGGAGCCTGGCAGGCTACAGTCCATGTGGTCACAAAGAGTCAGACACGACTGAGTAACCAACACACACCCACAGACACAGAGCATCTTGGTACCTCAGTTTCCCCATATGTAAAATGGGAATAATAACTTTCACAATTTGTAGTAAAAGTTAAATAATGTTTGAAACATGTCTCTATGATCCCTAGAAAGTCCTCAGTAATTATTGGTTTTTTCCAACTCTGTTCCCAGTAAACATTATATTAATTGATAATTCAAGGAAGTGGTAATGAGAATGTGATAGAGAACTACAGTTATAGGAAAAAAAGAAGACCAAATTTAGGAGATAATATAAAGTAAAACAACAAATTTTGGTGAAGGACTGAAAAAAAAAAAGGTAATTGAATGTAACCTAGAAGATGTGAGTACTCAGAGACCACTGATGATTTCATCACGATGCAGGGAGGGAGGAAAAAAAGCGCAGACCGTGTTATTGCTGATTAACAAATCCTCCTCCAAAGCTCCAACAATGTAATTGGCAGTTGCAGTGGTAAACTATAATTTAACTGCTGTGAACATGTTTATTAGTCAGACTCTAATTCTCTGTTAGGGCCTCCATCAGCCATTCCAGTAACTAATTGCCCAAATTAAGTTGTAAGCATTGAGCTCATTGATAAACAATTTAATGATAACACATAGCATATGGCAACAGCGAAAAAGAAACAGCTGAATATCCAAAGTGAGGTAAAGCTACCCTTAGAGATAATCTCAATATTTGGTTGGTACCAGGCCTTCTTGGAATGTCCACTGAACCCTTCTGATGAGATTTGCCAACTGGAAACATGAGGAATTTCTAAATAATAAAATGAAGCGAAGGCTGAAACATCTATTCAGTCTATGGATACAGTACAGATCAGTGAATGAAATAATTTAGCCCAATAACCTCTTTTTCCTTACTTAAAAAAGAGTTCAACTTAATTTTGACAATGCATTTCCACTGATGGAGTGGACAGTACCAATAAAGCCAAAGAGATTATGTGTATATTATCTGTAGTATTAAGCACATTTCTATTCAAGCAATATAAATATCTGTAACAAATTTAGACAGGGGAATTCCCTGGCTGTCCAGTGGTTGGGACTCTGTGGTTTAACTGCAATGGCCCAGGTTCAATCCGTGATCTGGGAACTAAGATCCCACAGGCCATGCAGTGTGGCCAAAAAAAAAAAAAAAAGTAGGCAAGGAGGGTAGCATCTAGGCTATTGGACCTTTGGTGAATAGATATATCTATATATCTGGATAGTTAACTTTTTTGGAAAGCTGATTTCATAATTTATGCACCCAAACTCTTTTAATTGTGTTGAATTTTTTCTAAAATAAACCGCTAATTTTGCCTGACTCTTTAAACAAAGAATATTAATGACTCAAACTGATCATTATAAATTACAATTACTAAAACCTCAATACTTGAACACCCTTCCAACTATTATTTTCATTACTAGGAATTTACCTTTAGTGCATAATCATAAA
>SJYQ01003418.1:0-15699 GCA_006410935.1 Redunca redunca | reverse complement strand
AAAGGCATACAAGTATTTTACTTCAAAGATACTTATATAAGATCAGTTTCAGAAATGATTATTTGATGTATACTCAAAAGCCATGGAAATAGTATAGAATATGAATAGAATATGCAACAGTTAGAATATGTTTACAAAGTGAAAAATGACAGTAAATATGTCACACTTTTTATTTTTATTTTTTTTAGGTTTTAGCTCACATCAATTTCTTTTCTTTTTTTATTTATTTTTATTATTATTATTATTTTTTTTTTACTTTACAATACTGTATTGGTTTTGCCATACACTGACATGAATCTGCCACGGGTGTACATGAGTTCCCAATCCTGAACCCCCCTCCCACCTCTCTCTCCCCATATCATCTCTCTGGGTCATCCCAGTGCACCAGCCCCAAACATCCTGTATCCTGTATCCAACCTAGACTGGCGATTCGTTTCTTACATGATAGTATACATGTTTCAATGCCATTTTCCCAAATCATCCCACCCTCTCCCTCTCCCACAAAGTCCAAAAGTCTGTTCTATCCATCTGTGTCTCTTTTGCTGTCTCACGTACTGGGTTATCATTACCATCTTTCTAAATTCCATATATATGTGTTAGTATACTGTATTGGTGTTTTTCTTTCTGACTTACTTCACTCTGTACAATAGGCTCCAGTTTCATCCACATCATTAGAACTGATTCAAATGTATTCTTTTTAATGGCTGAGTAATACTCCACTGTGTATATGTACCACAGCTTTCTTATCCATTCGTCTACTGATGGACATCTAGGTTGCTTCCATGTCCTAGCTATTATAAACAGTGCTGAGATGAACATTAGGGTACACGTGTCTCTTTCAGTTCTGGTTTCCTTGGTGTGTATGCCCAGCAGTGGGGTTGCTGGGTCATAAGGCACTTCTATTTCCAGTTTTTTTAAGGAATCTCCACACTGTTCTCCATAGTGGCTGTACTAGTTTGCATTCCCACCAACAGTGTAAGAGGGTTCCCTTTTCTCCGGTACTGTGAAAGATACTGTGCCATGATGTAGTGACCTTCGGAGCTACGAATGAGTATAGAGCTATTTGCTGTAACACACATCCAACAATCAGGCGCTAGTGGGGTCCTCTTCGAGTCTTGACCTGGCTTTTGAAATGTCTCTGCCTTCCTTCATGGCCGTAAGCCTGTCTGCTCCACCTTCTCAACACTGACAGGGCACCTGTCCCTAGCAGCCCACCTTCATCTTCATTCTCCCAGCATCATGAGGTTGAATAGGACACCAGTGATCCCTGAAACCAATCACCTTCCAGATGTTTACATCACCTCACTGACAACCCTGTCAAGTGCCATCCAGCTGAAACTGGACCCGTCTACCTGGACAGCTGACTTCATCCTCTGGCTGCATATAGCTCCTTTCAGCCTTGTGAATTTTTTTTTAATCTATTATCCCCTTACAATATTCATCTTTTGCTTTTAATGATAGCCATTCAAATCTGAACTCCTTTCTACTTACAGTTTTTTTAATATTTGAAAATGACTATCAAAGTTTTCTCTCTTCCTTCATTTTTCATTCAGTGAATTATTATTTACACCCTACTAGGGCTTCCCTTGGAGAAGGAAATGGCAACCCACTCCAGTGTTCTTGCCTGGAGAACTCCAGGGACGGGGGAGCCTGGTGGGCTGCCGTCTATGGGGTCGCAGAGTCGGACACGACTGAAGGGACTTAGCAGCAGCAGTGGGAGCAGGGCTTCCCTGGTGGCTCAGAGGGTCAAGCGTCTGCCTGCAATGTGGGAGACCTGGGTTCAATCTCTGGGTCGGGGAGATCCACTGGAAAAAGAAACGGCAACCCACTCTTAATATTCTTGCCTGGGAAATCCCATGGACAGAGGAGCCTGGTGAGCTATAGTCCATGGGGTTACAAAGAGTGGGACACAACTGAGCGACTTCACTTTCTTTCTTTGGTGAGGGGTGCTGCTCTAGACACTGGGAATGTAGCAATGAATAAGTCCAATAAGGTCCCTGTCCTCATCCAACTCACATTCTAGCAAGGGAGATAATATCAAGAAAATGAATAAGTAAAATAAGATAATTATAGATCCCAGGAGTTATCAGGCAGAACCTAAATGGGCTTTTGTTCCAGAAAGGCACGAGAGGCGACTGAGTGCGTAATGCATTAAGAGAGCACCTATCTGAGTAGAGGCCTGAAAGTTGATGCTCCACCCACGGGAAAAGCCAAGGGGAAAGCAGTTCCGGCAGAAGGGACGGAACATGAATTCACTCTTAGAAAAGGAAACTCTCAAAGTGAGACAAGCAGCAGCCACTGGAGAGGGTGAGGAATGGGAGAGCAAGGAGCGTGAGACGAGGCGGAAGAGGCACGCACCACCAGATCGTGTAGGGACTTGGTAAAAGGCTTAGGTTTCCTTCCAAATCCAAAGGCAAGTGACAGGCATGAACGTGATAAAATCTGATTTACGTTTGAAAAGATCATTTCGGCTGCCCAAACATTACAAATTCCTGTAACTGTTTCTCACAGGAATGATTTGCCTTTCTTCTCTTGGTCCCACCCCTCTAAACACGCTCTAGTTTTTCTACATTCTTCTCCAGGAGGGAGCCCAGCCTAAAGGTGGTGCTTTGGATGCGATCTGATCATCTGGAGTAAAGACACCTCTCTTACCCGGGATGTTCTTCTACCACATAGCTGAAGATTAAAACCTCCAGCAAGGTTGAAATATTCATATAAAGACATTTGTCAAGAACAAAAATAAATGAACGCTGTTTGAGGGCTCAAAACAGTGGTTCTCAACCTTGCCTGCACAATAGAATCAACTGGGAAGCTTTGAAAAAAAGATAGTGTCTAGACAACATCCCAGGCCAGTTAAATCAGAATCTCTGGAGGTAGTCTTTGCAGCCTCCCAAGTGGTTTCATTATGCACCCAAAGCTGAAAACCATGAGAGAATGGCTAGCTCGTGGGTTCCAAATTTTATTTTGAGAAGGAGAAATGTGACAAAGGCAGGCTAGCCAATATGCTTTTGTGAGAGGGAAGCTTAACGTGCAGAGATATCATCTGAGAATCCAGTTAAAATACATATTCTGATTCCCTGGGTCTGGGGCAGAGTCTGAGAACCTGAATCTCTCAGTAATTTGCAAGTGATACCATTGCTACTGGCTTAAAAGCCACACTATTGAATCAGCAAGGGGCCAGTCCAGAAGTTCTCACAACACCCACCAGAATCACTTGGAGGTTTTGTTAAAACACAGGTTATTGGACCCCAGTCTCAGATATTCGGATTCAGTGGATTCAGGGTGCAGTGAGACCCAAGAATTTGCATCTCTATCTAACACCTCCCCAGGCGGTACTGGGGTTCTCCCCAGGAGATAGCTTGTACAGGGACTACTCTTTGAGGTCCACTAAGCTACCCAGTGAGGAAGAAACACACGAATTATAGACTCTGAAGTCTGGAGCACAAACTTTATGTTCGACTTTCATGACCTGCAAAATGTTTCAGGTCTTTTTGTTCTCTCCTGAATTCCATCTAGGCACACTGTTAATGTATATTTTCCACAGAAAAATGCTAACTAAAAGGAATTTTATTTTGAGCAGGAGAAGTGTGGCAATGACAGCCCAGCAAATATGCTTTTGTGAGAGGGAAGTTACTTTGGGACACTGAAGCTAATCTTGATATGTTTTATCACTAAGAGAGGCTTACACTAAATTTTGAATTATCTCTCATAGATTTTAGCTACAGTATGCAACCAGTTTCCCTAATTAGTAAAACCTCAAATATTCTGAGTCCTTTTATTTCTGTTGTATATCTACCTATTCACTTCCTTGCTCACTTTGTTTCAATGCATCTTTGTGTCTTGTGAACATGTTGCATAATGCAAACGAATAAAAATACATACTACTGAAGTGTAAAGAGTTGAGAAACATAAATAGAAAATAAAGTGAATTGCTCTTCCAGCACCAAGTGTTTTCAACACGTGCTTTTCAGAATAACATCTTTGCTTCAGACTCTTCTGCATACCAAACATTTGACAGAGATATTACATTCCATCCGTTATATATATTTCTGCTGTGACATCATTCATTTCATTTTTCTATCATTCTGTGACTATTTTGTTTTACCAATAGAATGTATTTAACATGATAAACCAGAAAGCCTACTTTCCCTATCAAAATATTTAATCAACATATTTTTTGTTGATGTCCAAGAACTACAAAATAATGCATGATCCACTGGCTATAATAGCTGTCCCCAACCTTTTTGGCACCAAGGGCTGGTTTCGTGGACGACAGTTTTTCCATGGACCAGGGTGGGAAGGGTGGTTTGGGGATGATTTAAGCACACTACATTCATTGTACACTTTATTTCTGTTTGTGGCAATCTCAGGATATTCCACCTTGACTTTAAAGTTAGTGTTCACACTCTTATGAGAATCTAAGGCCACCACTGATCTGATAAAAGGTGGAGCCCAGGTGGTAATGCAAGCAATGGCGAGCAGCTGTAAATACAGGTGAAGCATCCCTAGCTCCCCGGCCACTCAGCTCCTGATGTGCAGCCTGGCTCCTAACAGTCCATGGACCAGTCGGCGGCCTGGGGGTTGGAGACCCCTGGTCTATAACGTAGATACAAAAATCTACCAAGCTTAACACTCTTCTGTGAATCAGTTAAGAATTCATACAGTTGTGATACAGTCTTTTTGTAAAAGCCCAGAAACAATTATAGCACAGTTCTCCTCAATATACCATGAATTCTTACAGCTGTACATTATGGTATGAACATGCAAACTGCATACTTGTCAAACCAGACACGGGAGGGTAGATGATTGGAAAGCTTCAAGTGTTGTATCAGTTTTGATGCTTATTCTCAGAACAAAGGACAGGAATAAAAAGTACATAATGGAATTCTGTCTCCTATTCAATTTGTTTGTTGATTTATGGGGGTGACGGGGTACTCTCCTGAGCTACAGAGGGGACGGTCTCCTGGTTAAGATAAACCACAAGCCCGGCTTATTGGATTTGTCCGGTCAGCAACTGTGATCTGCTGGTCTTGCCTTTCTTGGACTGCAGCACGTCCACCGTGTTCACATCTCGTTTCACTTTGCCAAAGACCACAGGCTTGCCGTGTCCAGCTGAAACCGCTCACCTCAGACTGGGACTTGAACCCACGCGTTCAGGACTGGGTCCCAGCCAACACCCAGTTTGGGACTCGAACCCACATGGCTGGGCCTGGAACCCCACATTATCTGCAAATCTGAGGTTGTTGCTCTTTCTCTCAGCAGTGTTGATTCCAGCTTGTGATTCATCCAGTCTGGCATTTCTCATGATGCACTATGCACAAAAGTTAGATGAATAAGGTGACAATATACAGCCTTGTCGTACTCCTTTTCTAGGAATTATCATTCAAGCCAATACTAAATGTGTGTAATTTCTTCCATGACCAGAGATAGGAGGAACTAAAATCAAATTGTTGGTTAGAAAACATTGCTAAACAAACAAGCAACAACAAAAACCCCAAAACAAACGCCACTTGACAATAAAACAAGCCCAGAAAGTAATTATATGCGAATGTAAGATATTCCAACTAAACTGGGAGAAAATGCTACTTAGAGTTCTATAGTAGTCCTTTAGAAGCCAGTATCTTCAATATTTTCATTAAAAGCTTGGAGTGGAGATTTTAATACTAATCAGATTTATAAATGACTAGGAGAATATATATATGACAATATTTTTGGAAAATTAGAATTAAAATAGAATATGAACCTGAAAGCTGGTAAAATAGATTAAAAATAAAAATCATTCAGCAAAGAAAAATGTGAAGTTATCCACATAGAAAGCAGTGAGTAGTATAAAACACTAATGAGAACGGAACACAAAGAGCATAAGAAAAATGAAAAATATCAATAATGTGTCACTAAGACAAATTCTTTAATGCACTTTATCCTTCATTAAATACAGTATTTAACACAATTGAGTGAGTTTCACTTGGAATGCTTTGTTTTAGTACAAGTGAAATTCACTCGGGGAGTATTACATAATAAAAGAGACACAAATTCTTTCATTCAGAAGAAAACATAAGAGTTGCTAAAAGGTCAATAAAGAAATTACTTCAATGCAAAAGTGATAGAAATGTTTTATTCCAGAAAGAAAAAGAAGACAAAGCAAAAATGATAGAACTCTTGTATAATATATAAATGGAAAATACTACTAGAGATAATGTTTAAGGGATTTTATTTTATTTTTTTAATTGAGGTAGAGTTGATCTACAACGTTGTTGGTTTCTGCTGTTCAGCAAAGTGATTCAGTTATGCCTATGTATACATTCCTTCTTCGGAGAAGGCAATGGCACCCCACTCCAGTACTCTTGCCTGGAAAACCCCATGAACAGAGGAGCCTGGTGGGCTGCAGTCCATGGGGTCAATGAGGGTCGGACACGACTGAGCGACTTCACTTTCACTTTTCACTTTCTTGCACTGGAGAAGGAAATGGCAAGCCACTCCAGTGTTCTTGCCTGGAGAATCCCAGGGACGGGGGAGCCTGGTGGACTGCCATCTATGGGGTCGCACAGAGTCGGACACGACTGAAGTGACTTAGCAGCAGCATACATTCTTTCTTACATTCTTTTTCACTATAGTTTAGCACAGGATGTTGAATATAGTTCCCTGTACTATACAGTAGGACCTTGTTGTTTATTCATTCTATATATGAGAGCTTGCATCTGCTAACCGCAAACTCCCAATCCAGCCCTCTTCCACCCAGTTCCCATTGGCAACCGCAAGTGTGTTCTCTGGGTCTGCAAGTCTGTTTCTGTTTAGTAGATAGATTCATTTGTTTCATATTTTAGATTCCACATATAAGTGATGTGTTCCTAATCTTTCTCTTTCTGACTTACTTCACTTAGTACAATCATCTCTAAGTCAGTCCATGTTGCTGCAAATGGCATATTATTTCATTTTTTTTTTATTCCTGAGTAGTACTCCATTGTATATATGTACCATATCTTCTGTATCCCTTCATCCTGTAGATGGAGATTTAAATTGTTTCCGTATCTTGGCTATTGTAAACAGTGTTGCTGTAAACATTGGGGCACATGTATCTTTTTGAATTATAGTTTTGTCTGGGTATATTCCCAGGAGTGGGGTTGCTGGATCACGTGGCAACTCTATAAGAGACATGTCAGTCAGTGATTCTTAATTATCTCCTTCTCACAGATATTAGCAATACTTTTCAAATAGCTCTTCAGACTCTGAAGTCTCCTATAGACACATGTTTGAATCCTACCTCCTCAACTACCAAGCATGGCTTCACCTTTTAATTTCCTTATCTGTACAATGTAGAAAATAATGGTAACAGACTGGAGGGTTGTTATGAGAACTTAATGAGATAATAGTGTAGTTTACATTGGGTTTCTGAGCTAATTTCCTACATTAATTATGAGAATTTAGTTACAATTATGCCTTTCTAAAGCCCAAAATAAGTCATACAAAACAGATCTCAACTATGGATTATTTTAAAATCAAGTTATTTTTCCCCAAAATAAAGGGGATAGTCTAAATCATATTCCCAAATGTGCAGACAAAGCTTATTCATAATACTTTGTTATATTTCAAGAGTGACTTTTGTCTTCAGACAAAACTGTCCTTTGTTCTCACCCTTATTACCTTTTGTTCCTTAAATTTTAACTTCTAAGATAAGATTTCTAAACTCAACATGTTCTTTCCTGCCTAAAACCACGCTGTACTCATCTTTGCTCATTCCACTTTCATATGATTTCCAATCTACTTTTTTCAGTCTTTTTCCCAAAAGGCCTACATTTCCTATCACTTCTCTGGCTGCTTTGATCAAACTGGGGGTCCTGAATTTCATATGAAATATGAGGCACTCTAGGCGTTGGCAGGACATGTGAGAAAAACGTAGACCATTAACCTCTAACACTGTAACCAAATATTTTATCATATATCGTTATCAAAAAGTGTTTTGTGTATCTTTAGGCAAATTTACTAAAGATAGGTATGTTTTATTAAATTTACTGGTCATCTGGGTATCTACAAGAGAAAGAACATAAGATATACATAGATAGGTATGAATATGAAATCAGTCTTAACCAGCACCCTGCAATCTTTCGTGATCCATGAATCCTATCACTGAAAAGTGAAACATCTGAAATGTCAGATGAAGGAAAATTTGGCTCCAATTTCATTAAAGTAATTTTAGTAATATGAAGGCTGTTAAAAACAAAAATATTTATACAAGAGAAAAATAAATCCGAGACTTCACCTGCTTACTGAAATGAAATAAAATTGATTATTCAAATTGCACTTTTTTACATGCAGCATGAGAATTCAGTGCTGGATATAACACTCATCTCAATGTCAGGCAAGGAAATGTTGAAGGGATTTTTCACTATGAAATCTAACAGAAATCTTAAAGCTGATAAGTCCAAAACTAAAGTTCTGCTTTTCCTCACAGAAAATATTTAACTTTACCTGCGCCCTCTGCTCCCACTCTTTTGTGTCTGAAGAACTGGCTAACCAGAAATCACCACCCTTCCCTCAAAATATTTGAAGATAACTCACTTCCACTCTTCCTCAAAGGACTCAGATGGGAAAGAGCCCACCCCGTCCTTCCTCGTGACTCCCATGAGATGACCTGATGACTCCATTTTGTTTCTGCCTCTCTCTCAAGGTCCTTTCCTTTCCTCTGAGATGGGCCCCATTAAAGAACTTTCTCCTTATTGCAATGGACTGAATAAAATCATTTCCTTAACTGGTGCATTTTGTTTTTCATACCCAAAGCCTGTTCCAACTCAGCTCAGCTGATAGCAATGCATCTTGACGGTGCCTCAGGCCAAAATCCTGAGAGCATTCCTTGACTCCTGTCTAACACCTCCACCTGATCTATCAAGAAATTCTCTTGATTCAAACATCAAAATATATCCAGAATCAAAACACTTCTGAACAATTCCTTTGCTACCACTATTGGTCCGAGCCACTATCATCTCTTAACTGGACTCTCAGCTCCCACCCTGGCCTGGTCATCGTGAATTCTCAACCAAACAACATGAATGAATTCCTAAAATTTAAATCAAATCACTCCTCATTCCTCGGCTCAAATCTCTCCTAAGGTTCCCAAATTCAGTTAGACTCCAGACTCCTGACAATGGCCTTAAACATCTGGGGCCCCATAATACATCTGAACTCATAAGTCTCCCTTTCTCACTCTGTTCTGAGCAAACTGGCCTCTTTTTCTCTTTCTCAAAAATGCCAGGCACGCTCCCACCTCAGAATCATTGCACTGGCTATTGCCTTGAACTCCCTTGCTTCAGATAGCTGCCTGGGTCACTCAATCAAATCCTCCAAGTCTTTGCTCAGATGTCACCTTCTCAGTTAAGCCCACCTTCACCACCCTTTTAAGAACTTTACCTACAAATCAACATTCCACGTCTCTCTATCATGTTCTGTTTTCCCCAGAGCATGTTACTCCTTTTAATATACTCTACACTGTCTGCAAGTTTCTGTTTATTTTCTCTCTCTCCCTCTAGCAGGGAAGACTTTTATGATTCATGCATTAATACATGTCTCAGTTCCTAACTTTTTTTTAAATTTCATTGATATATCTCTAGTGCCTAGAAAAGGGCTTCCCAGGTAGCTCAGTAGTAAAGAATCCACCTGCCAAGCAGGAGAAGCAGGTTCAATCCTTGGGTCAGGCAGATCCCTTGGAGTAGTAAACGGTAACCCAGTCCAGTATTCTTGCCTGGAAAATTCGATGGAAAGAGGAGTCTGGTGGGCCAAAGTCCATGGGGTCGCAAAGAGTCAGACTCAACTGAGTGACTGAGCATGCATACCAATAAAGGCACATAGTAGGTAGTTCAGTAAATGTCTGTGGAAAGACAGATGGGCCGAATAGCTATGATTGAATGAATGAAGTAGGGATAAAACAGTACTAACTCTTTTAGAAATAATAATGAGCCCAGTAATGAAGCTGTGCACCAATAACTCAGATTATTTTCCATTGTGATTCGATCAGACTTTTTTCACAAAATTACCTCTAGTGCTCTTTCCAGGCTCTAAATGTGGTAGGAAACCACTAATATTACTGTGTATCTGGCACCATGGACACCACACAAGCATTGCCATAGTCACACAGCGCTTACTAAGAAAACGGCACAAGCTATGTTGTGAAATGGGCACAATTATGTCCATAAGATCATCTGTTTGTGAATTCACTGGAAACATACAGGCATCCCACTGCAGGAGTGTGCATCCAACCACGTAGTCCCATGATCAAGCCATAGGCTACTTACTGGACATTTTATCAAGTGAAGACTGTTCATTCAAGTCTTGACGAGAGCTGTACAGGGTGACAGATGTGAGTGGAGAAAATCTTCAGGTCTTTGCACAGTTGAGGAGAGATTCTTGAGTGGGCTAGATGAGGACTACAGGTTTAATTTTAAATTTCTAAAAATAATTCTTAATGTTTTTCCCCAAAAGCTCACTTTTTAATCCTCCTATTAATTACACTCATTTTATATGTCAGTGACACAAAAATTTTATAATGCTCTCTGTGCACTCTAACCCCAGGACTGTCCCTAAATAACACAGAGCGGTGAAGTCTAGCGGAAACAAAACTGGACTTTAGAATCAGAAAGACTTGGTTCAAATCCTGCACCAACCACGTGTCACGTACCTTTGGACAGGTTTTTCAATCTTTTGATCTAAATGTTCTCATCTACGAAAGGAGAACAATAATCTCTGCTTAGAGAGAGGTTACAAGGCAGTTAGAGCTCACCCACCCCCACCTCCGAGTCAGACACAGGGTGTCACTCCTAATAACAATTAAATAAATGTTCCTTCTGTTTCTTACCTTCCTAAGGCTTGGGAACAACAAGGACATCTCCCTCATTCAAATTCCAACTGGGAATTAAAGAACTCTACCTTAGATTGCTTAAAATTCTCCCACGTAAGGTAATTTTTTGACATAGATTTTTTCTCTTCCTTGAACACTATAGGATTGTTCATACCTTGAGACACTGACCTCTGCCTGGAACCCTTTCCCCTCCACGTTATTCCAGGCCTTTCCATGATATCTCAGAAAGCCCCTTCTGTTAATGGTGACTCCTTCTCACACTCGTTACTAACAAAAGCCTATTCGTTAAATTCAATTATTAAGAATATTTTGTTTATTAGCTTGTACTTGTTTGTGTTCCCACCATCAGCATGTACATTCAGAGCCCTGTCTGAATTATTTTCAGCAATATCCACAAATTTTGAAGCTTGCCAGGCTCATCGGTGGGTGCTCAAAAAGTATTTGCTTAATGGAAGGATTAAAAGAAAGGAATTACATTTGTGCATGATCCTTTCTTTAACAAAGACCAAGTGTCCTGGATGCTGTATGCTTCAGGGGGCCTAGGGGTGTGTATCCCCCATCTCCCTTGTGGCACCCCCTCCAGGGGGCAGGGGCAAGGGAAACGTCATCTATTTCACAGAGATCCCTGCACCAGTCATGCATTCCTCACATTCTTAGTTGATGGACAGCCCCAGCTGGGACAGCTGAAGAGCACATTAACAGCTCAGCAGCAAGAGCCTGACCTCTGAGAATCCTCTCCCACTCTTCGTTTGAAATGAGCCCCACTCTTGAATTCAGGCAGATTTATTTCAAACTTGTGATGAACATGCACTGTTTTCATCCATCCGTAGGTTCATTCTCAGGCTTGAATCTCACCTTTCTTCTGGCATGGAGTAACACAGCCTGAGTCTCTTTGTGTGGTTGCTGCTGCTGCTGCTGCTAAGTCCCTTCAGTCATGTCCAACTCTGTGCAACCCCATAGACGGCAGTCCACCAGGCTCCCCCGTGGGATTCTCCAGGCAAGAACACTGGAGTGGGTTGCCATTTCCTTCTCCAATGCATGAAAGTGAAAAGTGAAGTCGCTCAGTCGTGTCCGACTCTAGCGACCCCATGGACTGCAGCCCACCAGGCTCCTCCGTCCATGGGATTTTCCAGGCAAGAGTATTGGAGTGGGGTGCCATTGCTTTCCCTGCTTTGTGTGGTTAGACAATTTGAAATGATGGCATGATGAAATATGAGGGAAAAAAAAGAAAATACTGTTTTTTTGCATTTGTGATTATTTGAACATTGATTCCTTTGGCCCCATTGTTTTTTGCAATTTATTAAGTTGGATTAAAATATATCTCCTTGGAATTTTCTCTCCTATCTGTAGGTATAAACATATATCATTTGTATATTAGAGCACACTTTTTTATTATTATTTAGACTCTTAATTGGTGATGTTGACTATTAGAATTGAGGTTATCCAATTTCTCAAATGTCTTAGGTTTCATGGCATTTTAAGGATTTTCATATCATCCATGGTGTCATATTTTTACAATGTTCCTAACACTGTGTATACAGGTGAGTGTGGGAAAAGAGATTACACCTCTGTAAGAAGTTATGAATTACCATGGTAGGTCTAAATTGGTTTACAGAAGAGTAACTTCACAATTTTTTACCTCTCTAAAAAGGTTCTTTTACAATTTCTTGAGCTTTACCTTTACAGAGCAAATGTAATCTAAAAGAAAGTCAATATTTGAGGGATGTATATGTTGCCTCTTAAGATTTAACTGCAATAAACAAGTGGGTCCAGGAAATGGCAACCCACTCCAGTATTCTTGCTTGGGAAATCCCATGGACAGAGGAGTGTCAAGCTAGAGTTCATGGGGTCACAAAGAGTCAGACATGACTTAGAGACTAAACAGCAACAATAAAATACGTGGGATCTAATTAAGCCTAAAAACTTTTGCACAGCAAAGGAAATTCGTCAACAAAACAAACAGAAAACCTACTGCTTGGGGGGAAATATTTAAACAGTGATATGACTGATGGGGGTAATATCCAAAATATATAAACAGCTCATACAACTCAACATTTAAAAAAAAAATTAAAATAGGCAGAAGAACCAAACATATTTTTGACAGAGGAAACACAGATGGCCAATAAACACATGAAAAGGTGTTCAACATCACTAATCATCAGAGAAATGCAAATCAAAACCACAATGAGATAACACTTCACACCAGTCAGAAAGGCTGTCATCAAAAAGAACACAAATAATGAATATTGACAAGGGTACAGAGACAAGAAAATCTTCGTACACTGTTGGTAGGAATGTAAACTGGTGCAGCCACTGATGGAGGTTTCTCAAAAAACTAAAAACAGAACTACCATCTGACCCAGTAATTCCACTGCTGAATATATGTCCAGAAAAATACACACACACAAATTTAAATATATATATATGTATATATATCCCCCAAGTTCATAGCAGCATTATTTGCAATAGCTAAGATAAAGAAACAACATGTGTCCTTCAATAGATGAATGAATAAAGATACAAATATACATACAGCAAAGCACCACTCAAAGCCATAAACAAGAACACAGTGTTGCCATTTGTAGCAACATAGAAGACTCTTGAGAGTCCCTTGGACTGCAAGGGGATCCAGCCAGTCCATCTTAAAGGAGACATCCTGGAAGGACTGATGTTGAAACGGAAACTCCAACATTTTGGCCACCTGATGTGAAGTTCTGACTCATTTGAAAAGACCGTGATGCTGGGAAAGATTGAAGGCGGGAGGAGAAGGGGACGACAGAGGATGAGATGGTTGGATGGCATCACCGACTCAATGGACTTGAGTTTGGGTAAACTCTGGGAGTTGGTGATGGCCAGGGAGGCCTGGCGTGCTGCAGTCTATGGGGTCACAAAGAGTCGGACACGACTGAGCGACTGAACTGAGATGAACTTGGAGGGCATTATGCTATGTGAAATCAAGTCAGACAAAGAAAAATGAAATCAAGCATAGAACAAAAAAGCAGCAGACTCACAGATATAGAGATCAAACTAGTGATTACCAGTGGGGTTGAGGGAGAAGGGGCAACACAGAGGTAAGGGAATAGGAGGTACAAACTTCTGGGTGTACAATATGAGGACTATAGCCAAGATTTTATAATAATTCTAAGTGGAAAATAAACTTTAAAATTGTATAAAATTTTTAAAAGAATTTAAAAGATAGATTAGGAAATCTAGAAGATTTAATGTGCATGCTTTTATAATGAATACAATTGAAAAACTTTTATAAATACAATAAAGAGAAGGTCAGTCCCTGCTGTTCCTTGTTCTACTGTCTTACACTGGGCTGAACGGCTGAAAGATGCATGACAAGAGCCTTTCTAATAGGAAGTCCACAAAAATTGTAGCATCTTTTCCTCGCACTTAAAGGAGATCATTGTCTACTTTCTTATCACATATGTTTTCAAGAATATTAACTTTATTAACTCAGTATGCATTTATATATCCACTTTATTGTGTACCTATGTAAGAATACTTCTATTTTTTAATTAGATTACTCTTCAAACTGTTTATTTGGGGGTTTTTTGCTCACTCATTGCAGTATGTAGGGTGTCAGTTCCTCAACCAGGGATTGAACCCACACTCCCTGCTCTGAAAGTTCAGGGCCTTAGTCACTGAATCTCCAGGGGAATCCTATAGGAATACTTAGAATTGCAGGGTTTCTCCAGAAAATCAGGCTTGCTGATAGAATGTTTTCACCTTCTGAAGGACTTTTTCTTTTTAAATTTTCTTTGTTCATTAGCTGCATGTTCAGGGGTTTTATTTTAAAATTCATAATTTACCAGAATTCTTTACCTCAACCATCATGTGAACTGATGGCTCAGAACAATTCTCTTTCATCTTTGTATGGAGGGGATAAAAGCAAATAGATCCATTAACCTGAAACTAGAGAAGAATTACAACAGCACATGCAAGCAAAGGGAAACAGGGCTTCTCTGGTGATCCCATGGCTAGGAATCCACTTGCCAACGCAAAGGACACGTGTTCGATCCCTGGTCCAGGGAGATCCCACATGCCTCAGAGCAACAAAGCCCTTAGGTCACAGCTCCTGAGCCTGCTGGGCCTAGAGCCCAGGCCCCAGGCAGAAGCAGCCGCTTCAGTGAGAAGTCTGCAAAGGGAAGACAAAGAGTAGCCCCCACGCACTGTGGCTAGAGAAAGCCGGTGTGCAGCAACAAAGGCCCAGCGCAGCAAAGGAAAACAAGCGAATCTGAAAACTGGATTCATCTGGTGCTTGATCATTGAGTTACTCTTTCAATTTGCAAAAGGAAAAACTTAGGAATATCAAAAGTAAACAAACTATGAATTTGACAGCTGGAGAGCTGAATGTGTACATTAGCTGAACATTTTAAATGCTGAAGTTCTAGCACGTGTAAGTAGAAATTCAGAGGATGGTACAAATGCACATTGAATCATTAGAAGATTTCTTTGCAGTCTATATGGCTTGCCTGGTGGCTCAGACGGTAAAGCATCTGTCTACAATTCGGGAGACCTGGGTTCGAGCCCTGGGTTGGGCAGATCCCCTGGAGAAGGGAACAGCAATCCACTCCAGGACTATTGCCTGGAAAATCCCATGGACAGAGGAGCCTGGTAGGCTACAGGCCACAGGGTCCCAAAGAGTCGGACACGACTGAGCGACTTCACTTTCTTTCTTTGCAGTCAATATAGAAACATTAAGTCAAACACTGTAAGCTATTTTTCTGTCTCTTTTCTAGTCCCATCTTTGGTTTATTCTGGCTGGTATGAGGAAAAAGAGATTAAAATGAAATAAGAGAAAAAAGTTATGGAGCACTGAGTAAGATAAAGAATTGGGGGGTGGG